>CM040191.1:52250688-52265688 GCA_022606455.1 Callitettix versicolor
AATAGACCTACATGACGCAGAAATAGACTCAACAGACGTTGAAGACAGGAACGCACACAGGAGAAAGATGCTCGGTTGGAAGGTCCCATAAAATGAAATCCCAAAGAGAGCAGGGGCAAAATGGACGGAGGAGCGGAAAAGGATCCATGGGGACAGGATGAGGGAGGTGTGGAGGATTAGAAGGAACAAGACATGAGTCGGAGTGCTTTGCGTGATCCAACAGGGTCTATACGCAGATAATAATAATAATAATAATATATATATATATATATATATATATATATATATATATATATGTGTGTGTGAGAGAGAGAGAGAGAGAGAGAGAGAGAGAGAGAGAGAAAGGTGAAAAAACTACGCATTACAAATATAAAGATACTTGTTACAAAAAATAATCGTGTCACTGCTGTCTCGCTGACGTGACGAAAGAAAATTTCCAAAATATTTTCCTTGTCTAACCTTTTTTGAAATTACGATTTCACTATCACAATTACCAGTAAAATCTACTCATACCAGCATTTCAAACTTTAAAACTACATTAAAAATACGAAAATGTATTGTGAGTCATAAAAAATTCCTTAATATCCATGTAATTCTGGAAATTCAAAACACCAATTCATGCAGTTCTGACGCTGATTAAGATGTTGAAATAGTAGCCATTTTGAAACTGTTGAACGAATATGCTGGCTAACTAATTTGTCTAAGTTATTATCACAATTCGGCGATAATAACCTTAACGGTTTATCGCCGGAAAAAATTACCACAATCTTTATTTGATTTTTGTGCCACGTATATATATATATATATATATATATATATATATATATATATATATATATATATATATATATATAGCAGTTAGAAGACGCAGCAGACTGACCGATGCTTTAACCACATCGACCACCGAGTCTATATATGCAAAAATCTTAACGACCTCTCAAAATTTATCATGAGTTCAGGATGGATGTCAATTTCAAAATCTGGGTCTTACCATGATGACCGCTCGAAGAGCTTATTTTTTAAATTGAAATTTCTAATGACGTCATCATAATGATCAACGTTAGATGACGCCAAAATTATTAATTTAAATTTCCAAGTACGGTTTAAATTGCATTCTTGTTGATATTCAAAAATTCATCGAAATTTTTCAATACATTTAAACTGATATTGTGCATACACTCAGAAGGCCAGGGATACAAATATCACTTTTTGTGACGTAAGGATGTCATAATGCATCGAAACCTCAACAAATATTTTTCACTAACATCATCCTACTGTTCATATACTTCGTATAAAAAAAGTAAGTGATTATCTAACTTATCTCTCTCTCTCTCTCTCTCTCTCTCTCTCTCTCTCTCTCTCCTCTCTCTCTCTCTCTTTATCTATCACCGCGGTGGAAACACCTCCTTAAGTACAATTTTTTATTACAGGAGCAAATCGCGGAATGAACAAATAAGAGCCGGTCGTTGTTCGGTAATTTGTGAACTACTTCCCGCGTTCTTTGTCACGTCTCCCCCCCCCCGTTGCTCACTTTGTGTCCAGTTTTCCTCATTTTTTCGTTCGCTGCATTTAAACTTTAAATTGGTCTAACAAGTTTTTCTCGTTCACGCTATCCATTCTAAAGCCACGTTATCCGGCAAGACTTTTCAACAAGATTATTACGTCATTATATTACGAAGTCGTGTTAAAAGTATCTTTCGTTGCCGATGGCGATTTGATTGCCGATGCCGTTATCACTTAGCAATTCAGTCACATAGTTGTGCTATTAAAGTAAGTCAGTCGCTTAGCTCGCGGTAACGGCTCTGTAACATATTTGAAACTTATGAAGAAACTTGTTAAATGATTTTACGTAATATTTTAATTAGAATAACATTTTAGCTAACATTTAAAATTTTTGTATTGATCCAAAAGTACCAATGGTAAAGTTTTGTCCATTTTGTTCTCATACGGTTATTATCATTAGCAGAATAATTAATTCAGGGGAACCTGACCCATAGAGAGCACATCCCCTCTAGAGGATAGGGAAAACCTCTACTGGCATGCCGGCGAGTAGTGGGAAATAAAATACTACCCGCGGACCAACAAGTGAGCTGGAAGAGAGTCCTAGCTGTGCAGAAAGCTCCATCTAGGGAAAGGTTACTTCGAAATCAAACCCTGGTCCTCCAAGTCGGGGGTTGAGGAAATACTCGTAATACCACCCTAATACTTAGAAAAAATGTATTGATAAAAACCTATTAATTGAAGCTACGAAAATAGACCGCAGGTCGGTCGAAATGGGAAAATATAAAAATTTAAAATCCGTGACATCACCATTGTAAACGGCATTAAGACAAAACAATTTCGATGGTACATGTTCAAAGGATGGACGAAAATCGACTTCCCAAACGAACTACATGGTTACAAAAAAAAGAGGAAGACTTAATTAGAGAGAAGGAATTGA
Organism: Callitettix versicolor; assembly: GCA_022606455.1. Classification (NCBI taxonomy): domain Eukaryota; kingdom Metazoa; phylum Arthropoda; class Insecta; order Hemiptera; family Cercopidae; genus Callitettix; species Callitettix versicolor. The sequence goes on from CM040191.1 coordinate 52,253,129, forward strand.
TAAAAAAGTAAGAGAGGGGATTGGATCTAGATCTATGGAACTGCCTGTTGGGCAATTAAACCTTTAAGTACTAATCCATGAGATCCCTAGTAAATTCCAACAATTCACTGACTAGCTCATCCTTGGTTTTCTTAAGCTGTGCTCTGCCAAAGATATCTACTGCCACTCTAAGTCCTTCATGAGGAACCTTTCTTAAGAGAAGCTTGCTATGGAAATGTCCTTGATGGTTGTCCCATCTTGCCTGGTGTTGCTGTCCCGTTGCTTAACAGTTGGTAGGACAAAACAAGACAGTTCAAGTTTTGTTACCACTGGTACATTTTCCCTTCTGATATGGTAACTGTGCTTTTCCAGTGCGCCAGAATATTGGTTTTTAATGAAAATAAAACTGTTTTCTTGCGAGAGAACTAACAAGTTGTTCTCTGATTCCAAAAAAATGGATAAATCCATTTTTTTGTTATTTTTGGCGAAAAGCACATTAAGGCTATTATCGCCTCCCTAAATGTAAGTGTGAGTGTAAAGCGTTAAAGTCATAAATGTAGTGTTGTAAGTGTAAGTGTGTGTTAGACTCGGGTACCGTGAGGGACCCTCTCCATACGTCTGCACCCCCCTGTGGGCGGAGAAATCCCGATATAGATGTTACTGTTCTACTTTATTTTAAGAAATGGTGAAGTAACGGTCTAATCATAAAAGAGTAGTTAGAGTTAACAGAGAATAGTTAATGTTAAAAGTTAAGAAATCGTCAAAGAAAAAGGCATTTTATAAGTCGCGGTTGGTGTAAAAAATTTATAAAACGAGTTGGTTTATCAAGAAGAACAACAATGATAAAAACCGCTTGCCGATTTCCAGAAGCAAGCTGTTAATGCAATTTTTTTGATTTACCTCAAAATTGACTAGCCTCTAAAATGTACACAACCAAAAAAATATGTTTCCTTTAGCGTTTTTTTTACATTTTCTTAAAATGTTTTCTTAATTCAGGGTGCGTTTTAAGTTCGATTTAATACTTATTTCCAGTGACTGAACCACCCTTACTACTAACAGATTCACTCCTTATTCTGAGACAGCCGCCTCGGTGGCCTAGTTTATAGTGTACTGGGCTTTCACCCCGAGGGCCCGGGTTCGATTCCCGGCCAGGGCTTGGCATTTTCATACGCTATAAATCATCCCATCGTCTGCATTAGCCCAAGTGTGCACAATAGTCGGACGTTAAACACAAAAAAAAACAACCTATTCTGGAGTGCTATACGAAGAAATCCTTCCACAAACCACCCCCGTCTTAATAAGGTCATTGGACTACTCCTTTCATCTACCCCTTACATTATTTCACACATTATTATTTCTTTCTTTTATCTCGAGTCACTTCCTCCCCTCGACGTCTTTCACACGAATACAATTTACGACGACAGTGCTGCGCTCTGTTATAACCAACAGAACTTAAAAACTTCTTAATAAGATTGACTTCCGACTTAGGCGCCAAATTTCTTTATTTCTATTGCTAACAGTCACTTATATATCCGATTTATTTCACAAACTGTCTCTGTATTTTATACTTATGTTGTTTTCACCCGAATTCAACGTAAACAAGAATTAGTATTGAAGCAGCCATGCTGGTAAGAATAAGAGTAAAGCATGTGCATCGATCATTATTATTAAAACACGTATATTTAAAAACGTATGTCTGAAAAAGTATATATCCAGTCATATATAAAACCAATTTAAAAAATCAACATCGGAAAATGTGTCATGAAAAATAAATAACTTGTAAAATTGCTAATAAAGTTTGTGAAAAGAAATTTTATATTAATGCTTTTCATTTTTAATTGAATTCGTTCACGTTTTAATTCAATTCAGGTTCTAACGCTAATTAGATCGGTTTTGTAGAACAGTCTATTAAAAAGAATAATTTCCCCTTGAGACAGTTTGTTTTTTAAATGACCCATTTTCTGTTCATTACGTGAGACTTGAAACGGTACAATCATGTTGCGTTTTATTTTTATCGGTACACTTAGATTAGATTTAGTTTTTGAGGTTATGTGGTTTAAGTGTGTCCTGAAACCGCGAGTTCTCTCGACACTCCCAGACCAGCTTGGACCGAATTGTGGGATTCGCAAGTACTTTTCTTGTTGCCTGACAATTTGTATAAATATGAATACGAATTTTTTTGAACGCCCGTTTCAAATTCTCCCAAACACAATCATTAATGTCATTACTTCAACTTGAACACTGTTGTATACTGTCACAGAGCAAAAGATTTCATAAACCCCGGTCTCAGGCAATACACCCCAGCACCAGTACCTCTCTTTGTCTTGGAGCTCTTGGAACACACCAACTAACTCTTGTCTTGGAACAACCAAGCAATTCTAGTTCAGTAGCCTGCCACCCACTAACTCATTCTGTTGGAGATTAGTTACCATATCCTTCTTGCATAACACGGTACATTCCTATCTAGTTCATATGCTATCCCCTATACCACAGTGTCCTGTAATGAGACCCATGGCTTTTCTGAATCGCTCTCTGCCCAGGACATTAATGTTCTTGGCTGACATTTCTCCAGTCTTAGAATACAGTTCCTGTCAGCACTGCCATCGCAGGATGTCTTCTGCTTCTAGATTTAATTAGAGGTCTTTTTGCTACTGACTCCTTTATTATTAGTTTGCATTCTTGCTTTCGCGGTAGACATCTATTAACATTTATCTGATTTGATATAAGGTGTGCCTTAATTATCTGAGATATTCAACCCCATCTTTTCATCTTCCCCCTCTACCCTTACAGTCTGCTGTAATTCACTGCTTGTTGGATCCACGTAGTTAAATACAACCACAGTTCCTTCACATCCATCCCCCGTTTACTTTGCAAATTCCTCAGGGTTTTCTGTGCTTCGAAGGTTTTCTTTCTTGCCATCCTTCAATATCTCACAAATAAAATTTACACTCGGACAGTCACTGACTGTCTTAGGAAGGGATCTGACCTAAGAGGCTGCCTCGGTGGCCTAGTTGATAGCGTACTGGGCTTTCACCCCGAGGACCCGGGTTCGATTCCCGGCCAAGGAATTTTTATACGCTATACATCATCCCATCTTCTGCATTAGCCCAAGTGTGCACAATAGTCGGACGTTAAACACAAAAACAAATCTAACCCAAGAGCAGATAGATGAAGAAAGGTCAGATCCAGCTGGGGCATCTTGGGATTACTAAACAAATACTCACTACGTGTAAGTCCGTTAAGAGAACCGTTTACATAAGCAAATCAATAGCTTGCAACTATACTTGCGGTAAAGAGATGATTCAAACTGTTAATGAGAAGAGATAGTTTTCACAATAATATACACTAAGGCAACAATTTTAGTAAAATACAGGTGGCAAAAGGAAATGGGAAATTTTGAAGTAACTCTCACAAATGTAATAAAAATTAATTTACAAGTTTTATTGCTAAAAAAAAAGTAAATTTTATGTCATTAAATGTTCTTACAAAAAAAAAATCAATTTTTAATAAAAAGTAGGCAGTTGAGGGACTAGCCGAAGCTTCTTTTGGCATACCTGACTGACTGCTTTATTATGGTTTAATTATTTGTATAAAAATATAGATGCATTAGGTAGGGGTTTAATAGTTTAAGTATAATAATTGTGATCCTGGCATTCAAAAATTGGTAAAGGTCATATATATTAAATAATTTGACTACATAAATTTACAAGATACACACTTTTAAAATTAACAAAAACAACAAACATAACCTCAATTGAAACGATATTTAAGCAACAGCTGTTGTGCGAAATCAGCTGTTTACAAGTAGCCACTTCAAGTCTATATACATACAAGAACAATTATATTGCTGTGAGGTATCTAGCATGACGCGAAAGCAAATATTTATACCCAAGTTTTGTCAACTGCGACCATACAGGTTTTCACTTCTATCGATGTCCACAAAGATAAGCGTTCACACGTATACATTCTTTGAAGCGAATGCTGAGATTTTGTATAGCACTTTGAAACACACACGGGAATTGCAGCGATTCCTTCTCCAATCCTCGTTTTCAACTGAAGGACTGTCGTTGGGCGTGTAATGTACACTTTTCTTTTGAGGTGGCCACACAAGAAAAAGTCGCACATTTTGCCAAACCATGAAATTACCTGGTTACCAAAGAGCTGTTGAACGGCCGCCATTGATGCTCTGGCCGCATGGACCGTGGCTCCTTGCTGAAACCAAGGGTTAGGAAAAGTGTTCACCAAATTCGGATCAGAGTGGACAACGCATTCAAAACGTAACCTAATGTTATTTACGTAAATGCGGAAACCGAAAGCGAAGCACAGCCATGGAACGCGCTTGACTCCGCTCAGTTTCTGTTTCGCTTTCCATGGCCGCAGTTACGTTAATAACAATAGGTTAGGTTTTGAATGCGTAGTCAGCTCCGCTCAGCACAACTCCGCCCACATTTGGTGACCACCCGGCCTTATGAAGATCGCGAAAGTGTTGGAGTTGTTCTGCTACAAAAGTGTTGAACATATCAACATATCAGGCCTTACTGTCGTTGCATCGCCTCGCTCATAATGCGTGGTCAGCTCCGCTCAGCTCAACTCCGCCCACATTTGGTGACCACCCGGCCTTATGAAGATCGCGAAAGTGTTGCAGTTGTTCTGCTACAAAAGTGTTGAACATATCAACATATCCGGCCTTACTGTCGTTGCATCGCCTCGCTCATAATGCGTTGTCCACTCCGCTCAGCACAACTCCGCCCACATTTGGTGACCACCCGGCCTTATGAAGATCGCGAAAGTGTTGGAGTTGTTCTGCTACAAAAGTGTTGAACTTATCAACATATCAGGCCTTACTGCCGTTGCATCGCCTCGTTCATAATGCGTAGTCAGCTCCGCTCAGCACAACTCCGCCCACATTTGGTGACCACCCGGCCTTATGAAGATCGCGAAAGTGTTGGAGTTGTTCTGCTACAAAAGTGTTGAACATATCAACATATCAGGCCTTACTGTCGTTGCATCGCCTCGCTCATAATGCGTTGTCCACTCCGCTCAGCACAACTCCGCCCACATTTGGTGACCGCCCGGCCTTATGAAGATAGCGAAAGTGTTGCAGTTGTTCTGCTACAAAAGTTTTGAACATATCAACATATCCGGCCTTACTGTCGTTGCATCGCCTCGCTCATAATGCGTTGTCCACTCCGCTCAGCACCACTCCGCCCACATTTGGTGACCACCCGGCCTTATGAAGATCGCGAAAGTGTTGCAGTTGTTCTGCTACAAAAGTGTTGAACATATCAACATATCAGGCCTTACTGTCGTTGCATCGCCTCGCTCATAATGCGTTGTCCACTCCGCTCAGCACAACTCCGCCCACATTTGGTGACCGCCCGGCCTTATGAAGATAGCGAAAGTGTTGCAGTTGTTCTGCTACAAAAGTTTTGAACATATCAACATATCCGGCCTTACTGTCGTTGCATCGCCTCGCTCATAATGCGTTGTCCACTCCGCTCAGCACCACTCCGCCCACATTTGGTGACCACCCGGCCTTATGAAGATCGCGAAAGTGTTGCAGTTGTTCTGCTACAAAAGTGTTGAACATATCAACATATCAGGCCTTACTGTCGTTGCATCGCCTCGCTCATAATGCGTTGTCCACTCCGCTCAGCACAACTCCGCCCACATTTGGTGACCACCCGGCCTTATGAAGATCACAAAAGTGTTGCAGTTGTTCTGCTACAAAAGTGTTGAACATATCAACATATCAGGCCTTACTGTCATTGCATCGCCTCGCTCATAATGCGTTGTCCACTCCGCTCAGCTCAACTCCGCCCACATTTGGTGACCGCCCGGCCTTATGAAGATCGCGAAAGTTTTGGAGTTGTTCTGCTACAAAAGTGTTGAACATATCAACATATCCGGCCTTACTGTCGTTGCATCGCCTCGCTCATAATGCGTTGTCCACTCCGCTCAGCTCAACTCCGCCCACATTTGGTGACCGCCCGGCCTTATGAAGATCGCGAAAGTTTTGGAGTTGTTCTGCTACAAAAGTGTTGAACATATCAACATATCATGCCTTACTGTCATTGCATCGGCTCGCTCATAATGCGTTGTCCACTCCGCTCAGCACAACTCCGCCCACATTTGGTGACCACCCGGCCTTATGAAGATCACAAAAGTGTTGCAGTTGTTCTGCTACAAAAGTGTTGAACATATCAACATATCATGCCTTACTGTCATTGCATCGGCTCGCTCATAATGCGTTGTCCACTCCGCTCAGCACAACTCCGCCCACATTTGGTGACCACCCGGCCTTATGAAGATCACAAAAGTGTTGGAGTTGTTCTGCTACAAAAGTGTTGAACATATCAACATATCATGCCTTACTGTCATTGCATCGCCTCGCTCATAATGCGTTGTCCACTCCGCTCAGCTCAACTCCGCCCACATTTGGTGACCTCCCGGCCTTATGAAGATCGCGAAAGTTTTGGAGTTGTTCTGCTACAAAAGTGTTGAACATATCAACATATCATGCCTTACTGTCATTGCATCGGCTCGCTCATAATGCGTTGTCCACTCCGCTCAGCACAACTCCGCCCACATTTGGTGACCACCCGGCCTTATGAAGATCACAAAAGTGTTGGAGTTGTTCTGCTACAAAAGTGTTGAACATATCAACATATCAGGCCTTACTGCCGTTGCATCGCCTCGCTCATGTTGAAAGACGTAAGAGTGCCTCGTGTTAAAACTTAACACCAAACTGTAACATTTTGGTTGTATGATGGTTGTTCTTGCAAACTAAAACTGTTTTGAAGTGCCCAATAACTGCAGTTCTGCTTATTTACATATCAAATAATGTGGAAATGAGCATTATCGGAAGTGAAATTTTTTTAACAAAATCGACGTAGTGATTAATCTTTTCAATCATTTTTTCACAGTGCCGTTGTCGCTCCACGTAGTCTAATGGTGTTGTATAATAAATTGTTTTCGTATTACTATATTGAATTGCTAATTCTTATCGCGTGGTATAGGTGTATGTTTTGCTCGGGGAAAATTCAGTTTACCGTCTCGGAATGCTCTACCGTCATGGAACGCTCTACCGTCACGGAACGATCGCGGGGTATGGGTGTATGTTTTTCACAGTGAAAAAATTCATTTTGCCGTCACGGAACGCTCTAACTGAAAAGTTGAAGTGACTATTTCTTATCGCGAGGTATGAGTGTATTTTTGCACGGGAAAACAATTCAGTTTGCGGTCACGGAACGCTCTAATTGAAGAGATGAAGTGACTACTTCTTATGGCGAGGTATGGGAGTATGTTTGCACGGGAAAACAATTCAATTTGCAGTCACGGAACGCTCTAATTGAAGAGGTGAAGTGACTATTTCTTATCGCGAAGTATGGGTGTATTTTTGCACGGGAAAACAATTCAGTTTGCCGTCACGGAATGCTCTAATTGAAGAGGTGAAGTGACTACTTCTTATCGCGAGGTATGGGTGTATTTTTTGCACGGGGAAACAATTCAGTTTGCAGTCACGGAACGTTCTAATTGAAGAGGTGAAGTAACTATTTCTTATCGCGAGGTATGGGTGTATTTTTGCACGGGAAAACAATTCAGTTTGCCATCACGGAACGCTCTAATTGAAGAGGTGAAGTGACTACTTCTTATCGCGAGGTATGGGTGTACTTTTTGCACGGGGAAACAATTCAGTTTGCCGTCACGGAACGCTCTAATTGAAGAGGTGAAGTGACTATTTCTTATCGCGGGGTATGGGTGTATTTTTGCACGGGGAAACAATTCAGTTTGCAGTCACGGAACGCTTTAATTGAAGAGGTGAAGTGACTATTTCTTATCGCGAGGTATGGGTGTACTTTTTGCACAGGGAAACAATTCAGTTTGCAGTCACGGAACGCTCTAATTGAAGAGGTAAAGTGACTACTTCTTAACGCGATGTATGGGTGTATTTTTTGCACAGGGAAACAATTCAGTTTGCAGTCACGGAACGCTCTAATTGAAGAGGTAAAGTGACTACTTCTTAACGCGAAGTATGGGTGTATTTTTTGCACGGGGAAACAATTCAGTTTGCAGTCACGGAACGCTTTAATTGAAGAGGTGAAGTGACTATTTCTTATCGCGAGGTATGGGTGTACTTTTTGCACGGGGAAACAATTCAGTTTGCAGTCACGGAACGCTTTAATTGAAGAGGTAAAGTGACTATTTCTTATCGCGAGGTATGGGTGTACTTTTTGCACAGGGAAACAATTCAGTTTGCAGTAACGGAACGCTCTAATTGAAGAGGTGAAGTGACTGTTTCTTATCGCGAGGTATGGGTGTATTTTTTGCACAGGGAAACAATTCAGTTTGCAGTCACGGAACGCTTTAATTGAAGAGGTAAAGTGACTACTTCTTATCGCGAGGTATGGGTGTATTTTTTGCACGGGGAAACAATTCAGTTTGCAGTCACGGAACGCTTTAATTGAAGAGGTGAAGTGATTATTTCTCATCGCGAGGTATGGGTGTATTTTTTGCACGGGGGAAACAATTCAGTTTGCTGTCATGGAACGCTCTAATTTTTGTTTAGTGATTAATAAAATGTATTTTTGAAGTGAAAACTTCAATGGTCGCGGTTGAACATGGGTATAAAAATTTGCTCGTCACGCTTGAATCCGTAATGCACACCTCACAGCATGTATTGCTCTTGTATATATCTAGACTGGAAGTGACTACTTCTAAACAGCTTAATTTCGCACAATAGCTTCAATGCCATTTCAAATGAGGTTATGTTTATTGTTCTTCTTAATTTTAAAAATGTGTATTTTCTAAATTTGTGTAGTTAAATTATGTATATGACCTGTACCAATTTTTGAATGTCAGAATCACAAATATTATATTTGATATTATACTTAGACAGTATAAATGTCAAAAGTAGTTATAAACTGATTAATTATTAAAGTCCCTAAGATACTAAAATTCATAGTCTGTGACAGTTTCAGTTAATTTTAAGTTGTGTACCTACACACACGCGGAAGTTAATACGAAAATAATTGCAAGAGTTGTCCTTTCCTGAATGAATCTAAATTTTTACAAAAATAATTAAATCATATTGGTGAAAAAGTATAATCAGGCATGCCAAAAGAAGTAGTCACTTTTGTCGGTCAGTCTCGCACTGCCTAAGTTTTTTATTCATATTATTTTTCTTTTTACAGCTGACATAAAGAATATTTAGAAAAGCAGGAACATATATTTTTATATTGTTGGTGCATCATTTATTTACTTCATCGCTATATTAAAATATAAACAGATTTTCTCAAAATAACGGAAACGATTTTCGTTAATAGCTCTAGGCCTGCAATTAACCACTAGCTAATACTGAACAGTTAATCTCGCAGGCTTTTAGTGAATCACACAATCCGCTGTATGAGTAGACATATCGGAGACCAGTTAACCCGCTTTCGCTACCGAGCCGCTGTCGAACTATTGCGTTTATGAAATTGTTTGGAAATATAAGGAGGGGTTGCACAGCGGGGCGTGTGATTGGCCGTTACACGTCGTATGATTTTATCGATTCTGACTGCCAGACACGTTACTCACACAAATTTGTTATACGAAAAGCAAAATTAAGTTGGCAATCGTGAAAAAATAACAGAACCACTAATTATGTTTAAAAGATAATTTTAATTCATTTTCTAGATTTTGAAATTTTTAGAACATCAAATAACTGATGATACAAATTATTCTACACTTAGAACTTTAGTTAAATCTAGAAAACAGGTGCAAAGTTTAGTGTTTTAAGAACAAAAAGTTATATTTTAAAATTTTACAATGTTGAGAAAATTACAAGTGCGACACTTTTCTTCAGTTTCACATGGCGAGCCGCCTCGGTGGCCTAGTTGATAGCATACTGGGCTTTCACCCCGAGAAACCGGATTCGATTCCCGGCCAGGGCTTGACATTTTCATACGCTATATAAATCATCCCATCGTCTGCATTAGCCCAAGTGTGCACAATAGTCGGAGGTTAAAAAAAAATTCACATGGCGTAATTTGATCTGCAATTTACCGTAAAGTATTTTTAAAAACAGACTTTTTCCATTAAATTTGTTTCTCAAAACGTTTCGAATAAAATTACAAATAAGCAATCACAATAAGTATTCGGAAAAGCGGAAAAATCAATTTTCTCGGAAACAAGACATTGATAAATGGATTCCTGTTATTAAAGAACACCCAATGCGAAAGTCTGAAGAAAATCACTCGAGCCGTTTAGGAAAAAAATTTACAAAAAGGCAATTTATCTCGGAAAATTGTTAAAATATATTTTCCCTAAATAAGATCCTCACTAATGAAGTTATCCAATTGGAGAACTCCAAAAGCTAACGTCTGAAGGAAATCCCTTGCTTCGTTTTGGGGTAAACAATAACAAGCAAATGTAAAATCAGGAAAATGAAATTTCCTGAAAATAAGATACTGACCAATTGACCAATGAGTATGGGTAAAAACTATAAGTCTTACCTTTCAACCAGTATTACAGCATCTACATTCGTCATCGGTAAACTAGAGACCGCCATCTTGAAAGGGAAGCGAATGGCTGTTTGCGTACAAGACACCTTCGTACCAAATTACAAAACAATCGGTCATTGCCTTTGGTTAAAATTGTGTAACAAACAAACACACAAAACCAATTCCAGAACGGTCGAGTTGAAACAAAGACCTTGCTTTGCGCAGTAAATGATAAAAGTTTTAGCAAAAAATCGTTACTTTTATTTTTTTCTATAATTGAATATTTCTAGGATGTAGCAAACCATAACATCTTCTTTTTTGCATGTCGACTATATTTGAGCAAAGTTTTATCAGTATTGTTAGCAACGGAGCCGCCTCGGTGGCCTAGTTGATAGCGTACTGGACTTTCACCCAGAGGACCCGGGTTCGATTCCCGGCCAGGGCTTGGCATTTTCATACGTTATAAATCATCCCATCGTCTGCATTAGCCCAAGTGTGCAAAATAGTCAGTCGTCAAACACAAAAAAAAATGTTAGCAACGGTTTTGAAAAGCTTTATTTAACTAAATAATCAGCTCAAATATTCTTTAAGAACTTGCCCGACTTCTTCCGAAAATACCCGAATTCGCGTCACACTTACGAGCGTAACGGATGAAAATATTTTATCACCTACAATGCGCCAAATGACGTTTTCACTTACAAAATGGTCCAGAAATATGACAAACCAGACCTACATGGCTAAATATATATATATATATATATATATATAAATCGTCTAATAGTTTAGTCTAGCGATTTACACAAACGAGCAGGCATCAAAAAAATTTTTTTTTAATTCTGTAAATCAGAAAACTAATAAATTTATCAATTCTCAAGATCGATAATTTTCCAGTTACCAAAATCTGCTTTCTTTATTTCGTAAATTGAGTAATTAAAATTTGTTCTTATATAAAAGTAACAACGCTACACGCAGCTGTCTCGCTGAAGTGATTGAAGCTTTTTTTAAAAAAAAAAAATATTTTAATCTTACCTTAAACTCTAATTTCAACATCATAAAACGGATGCAAATCTTTCTTAATTTGAAAGGATTTTGAAAATTCAAAGTATTAAATTTATGCGCACGCACGCACACAACAATTTTAACGACACCTTAAAAAATATGATCTAGAGGTTAGGATCGGCGTTCATTCGAATTCCCGGGTTTGGTTATTACCACGATGACCACTCCAAGAGCTCTTTTTTCCAAACGGACATTCGCTACAAAAGTTGTCACGTAATTAATTTACCAAAAACTAGGTAAACCGATTTGATTCTTCATAAATACAACTAAAATTTGAGCAAAATCCCACCAACCGATTTAGATGTATCTTTTTGTGAATAGCTTTTGAACCGGCAATTTTAGTGAAATGATTGAATATTACATTAATGTAACGTTTTAGTTGGATTTAATTAGAATTTAACCGGACAGAAACTTTAGAACACCCTTTATAACAGTTTGCACAAACACCGTTACATTTCCATTAACTGAAATAGATTAGTTAGCAATACAAATACCAATAGCACAGTGTCCTGTACCCCTCCCCCATTACAGGCCTGACATAACCTACTTTCAAACGTCCATTTAGCTGTGCAGTGGCGGGAATCAGGTTAAGCACATTAAACATTTTATATTAAACATCGCTAACTCAATGGCACAACCTATTTCATGCCTGATAAATTTTATAATGCGGGAACCGTTGCACGATCAAGGAATAAATACTAGCAGTGCGGAAAACATTAGGTAAAAGTTCTCACATTCGATTATTTCTGTGAATTCACGTAACAAATTTTATTCGATTCATACATTATTACGCTAAGCATTCTGTTCGGTTTTGTAGCTGCGTTAATGGGGTACGTACAGATTCGTTAATACACCAGGAAACTCTCACGCCTCATACGTTTTCCCTTTTAAGGCTTTACAGTGACGAAAGATTTGTATACAAATGCCAGAAACAGTATAAAGCGCCTCCGCAAGAGTGCAGCACAATACGGGCATAGGTGACAGAAATAATTGTGTGTGTACCAAAACAGCTGATCGTTAAAAGAACATTGTTGAAAA
>CM040191.1:52270688-52298188 GCA_022606455.1 Callitettix versicolor
CTGTTGAAATATAGATTTATAAAAATCAGCTCTAACAATTTTGATGAAATTCTGTTCAAATATAGTCTAAGAGTATTAAAAAAATAACGATAACTAATTCCCACCCTCAAAATAATGTAATGTAAGATTGCATGTGTAATGTTATCGAGTTACTTTTTTTCAGTTTTTGAGTGACCGTTTTAAAAATTTTAAACAGAATTTACTACGTCACGAATGATTTCATGCTATTATAACTTCAAAATTAAAAGGATTAATTGTTGAAACAATTTTTAAATGAGAAAGTAAAATTGTGAACACTTGAATGCAAACATACAAACATATGTATTAACTGGCTTTGTAGCACTTGTACATAACTACGGTATTCTTCAGGGAATACAAATTACAGTTAATTAATTTGAAAGTTGACTTTAAACATTCTGTTTTACTGTAAAAGTAAGTTTGTATGTTTTAGAGAGAAGATTTTGTTACTGAAAATCAAGTTATTGTTATTGGTAGGATATAGTAATTTTACCAAATTACTGGCAAAATTACAGTCAGATTGTTGGCATAAAGCCTTTGACATTAAGACATAATCAGAAAATTGACTATTTAAATTCGTTCTTACCACATTAGGAGTGGAATTTTAGAAAGCACTTCCTTCTTGTACCACTAAAATTTAAGATAATTTATTGTGCAAAATGTTAACTCTACGATTTTTCGATCTAAAAATACGCATATCAAATAAAAAGTTAATTTTTAACGTCATTTTAAACTATTAGAGTTGGAATTTCAGAAAAATCTTCTTTTTTGCACCTTCAAAACCTAAAATAAACTTGTGTACCAAATACCAATTCTTTTCTTTTTTTTTTTTTTTTTTTTTTTTTTTTTTTTTTTTTTTTTTTTTTGTGACAACCCAGAGATAAGAAGATAAAGTTAATTTTCACCTCATTATAACACTAACACTTTTACATGTGGAATTTTGGAAAAACACTTCCTTCGTGCACCTCTAAAGCCTAACATAAACCTGCGTATTAAATTTCAGCTACTATTTTTGGATCTAGAAATACAGTGATAAAATATAAAGTTCGTTTTTACCCCCATTTTAATCCATTAGGGTTGGAATTCCAGACATTTTTCTTGCACCTTTAGAACCTTTAATATACGAGGTGTGGCTATTAAATAACGAGACTGACGTTGTAAAAAAATTTATTTTCATTTTATAAACAATTAATTATTATCACCTTCAATATACACCCCTTCTATATCAATACAGCGCTCTAGCCGAATTTTCCATTTTTGGAAACAGTGTGGGAAGTCATCTTCTGTCAATTCCTTCAGGACTTTTGCCGCGTTCACTTTTACAGCTTCCACGGACTCAAATATCGTCCCTTTTAATACAAATTTCACCTTAAGGAACAGATCGAAGTCACATGGTGCAAGATCTGGTGAGTAAGGTGGATGTTCTAACACTGGGATGGTGTACTTGGCCAGGAATCCCTTGACAGATAACGCGGAATGAGCTGGCGCATTGTCTTGATGGAAAACCAGTGATTTGTCCTTCCACATTTCCGGTCGTTTTTTCCTTACACTTTCAAGTAGTTTACCAAGTACCTCAAAATACTGATTAATTGTTTGACCTTCAGGAACCCAGTGAAGGTACACAATTCCATGAATATCGACAGAACAATCATCATTGCTTTAAATTTGAACTTGCTGATTCTTGCTTTTTTGGCTCTCGGTGAAGTTGGGATCTTCCAATGCATGGATTGGAGCTTTGTTTCCGGATCATACGTAAAAAACCACGATTCATCACATGTTATTATCCTTTCCAATAAATTTGGGTCATTTTTATTGGCATCAAAAGTGTCAGTACAAACATTTTTGCGAGCTGCTTGTTGTTCAAACGAGAGACTTTTTGGCACCATTTTGGCACACACTTTTCGCATGTTAAAATTGTCAATTAGCCGTACACATTCTTTATCAATGCCTACAGTTTCACCAATTGCACGAATACTTAATCGACGGTCAGACCGAATCAAATTCGCAATTTTTGCGACATTGTCATCCGTTTTTGATATTGAAGGGCGACCTGGCCGCGAATCATCTTCAACGCCTTGTCGGCCATCTTGAAAACGCTTAAACCATTCAAAAACACGTGCCCGCTATAAACATTTACTGCCATACCCTTCTTTCAGTAAATTATAAGTTTCAGTAGCGGTTTTTCCAAGTTTGAAGTGAAATTTAACAACAATTCGTTGCTTTATTATTACACTAACCATTTTTTTCGGCAAAACAAAATAACAACACTAACGGATATGAAGATTATGACTAAACGGTGTTGGTTACCCAAACGAGACTAACTGCATTCTGAAGAGAAAGCTTCACACTAAACAGCTGTCGGTCAATGGCGGTTGGCGCATGCGCACATGTTCCGCCGCAGCGTCAGTCTCGTTATTTAATAGTCACACCTCTTAAACGTGTGTACAAAATATCAGCTCTTTACGTCTTTTTTGTGATGTGACGACCCTGAGAAAAAAATAAGTTATTTTTTACCCCCTTTTAAACCTTTTATTAGTGTGATTTTGAAAAAAAAACTTTTTATTCGCCTCCAAAACTTGCGGTAACTCTGTGAAATTTCAGCTATCTACGCCTTTTAGAAAAGTAGGCTAGATATAGAGATATAACGTAAAGTTCGTTTTTAACCTATTTTAACCCTTTAGAGGAAGAATTTTCCTAAAGCATTTTTCTAGCGAAGGTCTAAGACTTTAGAGGAAACTGTGTGTTAAATTTAGGGCTTTTTAGTTATGCATATAAACAATTTATGTACCAAATATATAAACTAGATTTTATCAAATTTTAAACTTTTAGGAGTAACATTTTTGAAAACCTTTTTTTGCGGGCCCTCAACGCATAAGGTAAAATTGTGCGTAAAATTACACCTCTCTCTTTAAGATCTAAACATACAGAAATAAAAGGAAAAATTAGTTTTTAAACGTTTTAATCCTTTATGGTTAGATCTTTTGGATACCGTTTTTTTGCACTTCCTAAAACCTAAAACTCAAATTTCAACTCTGTTTTTTAAATGTGGAGACCCAGAGAAAATGTTATGTTTAACCCAATTTTAACCTGTCAATATTTCTTAAAAAATATTTCTTTATGCATCCCTAAAGCCTAAGGGATTTACGAAATTTTAGCCATTTACGATGTTCGGAACAGGAAATACAGATAAAATGAAATTTTTGTTTTTACCAAATTTGAACCCTTTTGGTGTGAAATTATAAAAACCGTTTCTTTGTACACCTGCAATGTGTAAGAGATACCCATGTACGGAGCCCTTTATGGGTGAAATTTTTCAAAACCATTTCTTTTCAAGCGCCTTGTACCAAAGGATGCGCTGTATGCCAAGTTTCATTGTAATCCTTTTCGTAGTTTCGGAGAAACTGTGATGAATAAATGAGTGCTCTTTGGCTCATATTAGTTTTTTTTTTTTGGTGTTTAACGTCCGACTATTGTTCACACTTGGGTTAATATAGAAGATGGAATGATTTATAGCGTATGAAAATGCCAAGTCCTGGCAGGAAATTGAACCCGGGTCCTCGGGGTGAAAGCCTAGTACGCTATCAACTAGGCCACCGAGGCGGCTCTCATATTATATATATATATATATATATATATATATATATATATATAAATATATATATATATCATTTTCAATAAACGCAATAATTGAGTTTTATAACATTAAAACACAATCTACTATAGTGCTTCATCACTCATTATCGGTTTTGACCTTTAGCTACAGGAATACAAACAAAACTAAGCCAACTATAGTAGAGGATAGGGCGGAAAAGGATTGATGTATACGCTTTAGAGAGGATTAAAACTGTGTTTTCATTTTACAAATTTCAATACGTACTGAAAGCCTGTAATTTCAAAATAACGAATTCATTAAATTAATGGTTGGTTAGATACAGCTATAAGGAATAAAACAAGCTTTCAATATTCCCTTTACAAGCAGTCACTCTAGCGGGATAAAGAAATACTACATTTTCAAACCTCTTTGTTTAAATTATTTGGTCTTGAATGAACATCTGATCTCGATAACAAAGGCAGTGAATCTTTAAGCTGAAAGAAGGGGAGGCGAGGGAGGAAGGAGAAAAGGGTGGTTTTCTTTTTATTGAAAAGACGATTTTACGTCTTATTTTAAGAGAAAACAACCCTTTATTGAAATAGTTTTTAATATCAATCAGTTCAATGGACGGACACGATTTACGACCCTTGCTTCGGAGTAGGAGGGGGTGCAACACGTGTTTAGCACTTTGGAACGTGTTTTGAAACGTGAGATCGGTTCTAGGTATTATTAATATCAGCAAACAACTTATATCAGCTGTAAAGGAAGTGATAAGGGATTTTCCGTTACGTGTACAGCACACGGTTGTCTTGATGGAGTGGTTGAATTTTTAAAAAATTATCGGAATATAATAGCATCACATAGTGTGGTGAGATTACGAGATCTCGTACATCAATTTGTTGTGAGAATATTTTGTATATTGAAGCAAAATGTTACGTAGGAAAACAATACCGAAATACAAAATAGTCAGATTATATTTTTAAATTAAATTCTACTTCTTGGTGATTGTAAGATTGATTACAGTAGGGAAATCAGTTTTTAATAAACAAAAAATTACATTAAACAATTTTCAATTGAGACGATTTTAAAAATTGTGAATTTTTTTTTTATTTCCTAATACTCAAGTTGAATCAAAATCATTTAAAGCAATGAATTTATGAATATGGACTAAAGTTACTACTTCATTGCTAGCGTGTATAAGTAAAACAATACATGCATTTATATATGGGTCCACTATGGTCTAAAATATGCATTAGGAACATATTAATCAATAGAATTCGTTAAATAATGTAAAACTAATGATCTCGTTTGTATGGTAAAAAGTTTCATTTTTTTCTACTTAGCTCGAGGTAATATACAAAATTAAGATTTTCTATATATATATATATATATATATATATATATATATATATATATATATATATATATATATAAAAATAAAATATATATATATTTGTACGAGACGCTAGCAGTCCACACAAAAGCTACCATGGAGGGTATTTTGAAGGAAGAACGCAATATCTTGAGGAAGATCCTTGTTCCGAGATTAACAGAAGATGGATACAGGTTGCACTCCCGGAAGACCACAGAGAAGATATCGAACCTGGCAGCAGATATCAGAAGAAGGAGGCTTCGGTTCTATGGACACATCAGTAGACTCCCAACAACGAGACTTGCCAACAGAATCCTTAAGTATATACAAGAAGTCAAATCAACAACGTCGTGGATCGCACAAGTCAGAATAGACCTACATGACGCAGGAATAGACTCAACAGACTTTGAAGACAGGCACGCATACAGGAGAAAGGTGCTCGGTTGGAAGGTCCCAGAGAATGAAATCCCAAAGAGAGCAGGGGTAAAATGGACGGAGGAGCGGAAGAGGATCCATGGGGACAGGATGAGGGAGGTGTGGAGGATTAGAAGGAACAAGACATGAGTCGGAGTGCTTTGCGTGATCCAACAGGGTCTATACGCAAATAATAATAATAATAATTATTATATATATATATATATATATATAAATAAATTTGTAACACCCCGCAGGGGGTGCAGACTAGCTGTACCTATTGGGAGGATTTAGACGTCCATCGCGGTACCCGAGTCTTAACACACACTTACACTTACAACACTACACTTACGACTTTAACACTTTACACTTACACTTACATTTAGGAAAGCGATAATAGCCTCTATGTGCTTTTCGTCTTGAAATAACAAAAACGAAAAATTAAAAAATAAATTTGTAACAAGCACTCGTAGCTTCTAGCTTCGAAACATACCATGATGACCGCTCCAATAGCCTATAAATATAATTATAATTGCAATACGGACTCACAAGGTGAAAAGAGTAATGTTACGATCAAAGAAATGTCAGAGATAACAGAAAATCATTGTGTTATCCATCCATCGCCTTGTACAATAATACATCGAGGTCTACAAGACGGTATTTTTGATAAACTTTGTGGCAATTAATCCAAGGACAGACGGTCTGGCAGCGTGCCCCTCCACAGCGTGTCTTGCAGTTTAGGCCAAGTCTCAAACTTGTGACTCAAATTCTCTTAATTAATGTGAGGCAGCCTACAACACGAAGCTAGACGTGGCCATTCACAGAAATACTGATACTCTAATACTCGCTGAGCTTTGCGTTATAGATATCTGTAATAATTGTCTGCACGCAGCTGGCTCGCTGCACGATGAAAGCCTATTAAGATAATAAATTTTGGCAGTCATCAATTGTAAAATATACACAAACTAACAATGGCTAGAATTCATTTTTGTATTTTACAACAATATAAAACTTTTTTTGTAGAGACTGTAAACGCCGTTTATGATGATCAAAACAGATTCTAAAGGAGCTTATAAATATGTGTTAGGACAATTAAATTATGACGTTAGCGTAACATTGAGTCTTGTGTTTATTTCGAAATTTAAAAAAAACTAAACAAATCTAAAAATTCTCCAATTAGAGAAACAATTATTTCTACATATTCGGAATTCTGAATTCGGTTTTGTATAGCTCTGTCTTGTTAGTAACAAGGAAACGTTCTGTACACGCGCAAGTTTGTGACAAACAGTGATATACACAACTCAAAGTAAACATACTTAAAACCGAATTCAAAGAAACTTCGGTGACGTCAGCAGCGATGACGTCACAGCGATACAAATCCTTTCACTACTGCCATTAAAATTTGTATCATATCTTTGGCGGTTTCATAAATTCACACGAAATTTGTTAACCGGCGACTGTCATGGTCTGATGCTTTCTAGATCGTTCCACAATGACCGTTTATCCGGTCTTGTTTTTTGTTACTAAAATTAGGTTTTTCAGTAGAATTAATAAAAACTGTCTATTTCAAAAACGACAAATTCGCTCACTTTCAACAGCATTAAGGCGTTACTTTCATAAACATAAATTGAGTATAGTGTTTGCGAAACATGTGACCTTAAGGTTTTCTTGAACTTCCCCTACATTCAGGGGGTTGTCTGTTCCGGGTCTACAATATCTATTGTCTTCTTTTTCATGGTCGTCCCACGACTCGCCTGGTACGTACTGGATTAGTTTATAAAATATTCGATTCTCTTGCATTTTTTTTATCGAATTTCCATTTGATAATGAGCTAACGGAGCTGTCATCAAGGTAAGACCCAGACCACGGGAACTTAAAATGAACGGCGATATTAACTTCTAAATCACTTTTTAACGTTTAAACTTGTACATAGTGTGTGTGTGTGTGTGTGTGTGTGTGTGTGTGTGTGTGTGTGTCAGCACGCTCACGTTAGCAAATTTAGTCCGACTTTATTCAAACAAGGCACAAAAAGTTCGATAACCGGAAAACTTCCATGAACAGTTTCAAAATGGCGGCAATTTAAAATCTTTATGAATTAATAACGTTTTTTTTCTTTTAACGTTTTTTTCTTCTTCTTTTCTGCTGGGATTATTGTCACTATGTTCAGTATAATAATCTGCCTTCCCTAGCTTCGTAAATTCTTCTTTCGTTGACGCGTTTCGGAGAAACTCCATCTTCAAAAACTATTTCTATACTCATAGAAATATAGAGTATAGAAATAGTTTTTGAAGACAGAGGTTCTCCGAAACGCGTCAACGAAAGAAGAATTAATGAAACTAGGGAAAGCAGATTATTTTACTGAACATAGTCATAACGTTTTTGTTTTAAATATTTTTAAATATCTTATGTCGCCATCAATAAGAGTTAAACATTATATAAATAGCACTGTATAAGTTAGTACTTTTAATTTTCAAAATCTGTTAATTGTGAAATTGAATATCACGGTGATCAAAAATTCTCATATTTTGATTAGATTTAAAAGTTTCAAATTCTATAACATACAGATTTTTTTATTATAACAATAAACTGCATATGTTTTATTATTATAATCAACACACATA
This sequence comes from Callitettix versicolor, assembly GCA_022606455.1. Taxonomy (NCBI): domain Eukaryota; kingdom Metazoa; phylum Arthropoda; class Insecta; order Hemiptera; family Cercopidae; genus Callitettix; species Callitettix versicolor. Next base: position 52,278,706 of record CM040191.1, read on the forward strand.
ATAACACACACACACACACACACACACACACACACACACACACACACACACACACACACACACACACACACACACACACACACACATATATATATATATATATATATATATATATATATATATATATATATATTGATATTGATATATCAACTACTGAAAAATTGATGCAGAGATCGAGATATTCACTCAGTTCTAGGTCCCGGGTTGGGTTTTACCATGATGGCTACTCCAATAGTGCATTTTAAAGCGGCAATTAGTGTAAACACAATAAACGACGATCCATTATAATTTCTTTCTATTCATTCAGCTAGAGTGAATTTAATTCTTTTCAAATTTGGTACATCTACTCGATTTATCTATCCTCAAACATTACCATAATTTAAGCAAAATCCGACGAACCGATTTTAAGAAAGTGTGGCGACTACACGTACAATTGTACGAGAGAAGCGTTCCGATTGGCCGCTGAACTTTAAACAAATATTACTGTGTGGTCGGCGCTACGACGTACTTTTGTATTGTATTGTATCGTATTGATCATGTTTCTAAAATAGGCTCATGTCTACCAAGTCAGGGCTGTGTTATATTATTTAAAGAAGCGACAGAATGTGCAGCGTGCAGCCTATGTGTTTGGGGGGGGAGGATGTTAATCAAAGCCGGGACGGAACCTTAGCCTTGTGGATCACTAAACGATTCTATAAATTTTCTTTTTAAAAGGATGTCTGCAATACCAGAATACGATAAATGAATTGTACAATTTGAATACGTAATTATCTGTATTTTCTGGATTTAGTGTATTTTAACCGGATAAGACACTTTTTACGCAAAAATATTATTCATTATTAATCGACCGGTTTGGTTGCTAAAACTTGTGAAAATTTCCCTTTTTTAAAGCAGGCAATTCGACTGTCCGCCATTTTGTTTAAAAGTACACGCAGGAAAGTTTGAAATAGTCTAATACTTACTAACCATTGTATTAAACATAACCGCCTCGGTGGCCCAGTTGATAGCGTACTGGTCTTTCACCCCGAGGACCCGGGTTCGATTCCCGGCCAGGGCTTGGCATTTTCATACGCTATAAATCATCCCATCGTCTGCATTAGCCAAAGTGTGCAAAATAGTCGGACGTTAAACACAAAAAAAATGTATTAAACAAACATAGAGGCTTGCATTGAAACCGCTCTAGTTATTTCGCAGTTGGCATTTTAATATATCAGACATTCGTCTATCACTTTTGACTTTTCAAATGCATGAAACGCAAAAAGAAGTATACAGAAAAACCGCTTGGATTTTAGAGTTCGTGAAAATAACACGTTAAAAATCCGACACTTCTAATCTATGATTATATCACTGATGAGTTACTAATAGCCGGTCTATAGGCAATTTATAACTTATTCAATACATCGTTAAATTTAATATTTAATTAAATCATTAGTTTCAGTTTCTAGAGCAACCACTAACTGCTAATGGAAGATTTAAATCGTATAATTTATCATACTAGTATCAGTCAATTAAATATTTTAATATTACATTAATAGTTAGATTAATATTAGATTAGTATTCCATTAAAAAAAAATTAATAGTAAAAGTTTTAATTGTGACTTTGCTAACTTATTTTATTTTAATTGTGATTTAACTTCATTTGCATGATTTCTTCCTAAGCCGCCTCGGTGGCCTTGTTGATAGCGTACTGGGCTTTCACCCCGAGGACCCGGGTTCGATTCCCGGCCAGGGCTTGGCATTTTCATACACTATAAATCATCCCATCGTCTGCATTAGCCCAAGTGTGCACAATAGTCGGACGTTAAACACAAAAAAAATTCATAATTTCTTTAGGTTAATAATGCGAGTGAATTTATTGAGATATTTAAAATTTGTTCATTATATTTTTAGCGCTTACAAGTTTTTTCTCCAAATTATTTATTGGCGATAACAGTGTAACTTATAAATTGATTTTAAGCGTTATTTTCAATGAGTTCACGAGTACTAAAAATAGCAGTTAGGATGAAGGAATAAGCCGAGGCGGCTTTTTTTCTAAAAAAAAGTTATTGGCCTACAGTACTCAAAAACGTACGGCACAACTGAATTATAGAAAAAAAACAGTCAACGTAACCTAAAAATTTCATAATATGTTGATCATATATTTGAAAACAGCCATTTTATCTCCAATTAATCTTTCTTTAAAGTTAATGAGAGTTTAAGCTGTTATTAGGTAGTATTTGATTAAATATTTTTTTTAGAAACAGATTGAAAATTTAATTAGTCATTAAGTTAATCCAACATTTAATATTGAAGCATTAAATAAATGTTCTTTTTTTATTTATTTATTTTTTTTTAACGTCCGACTATTGTGCACACTAATGCAGACGATGGGATGATTTATAGCGTATGAAAATGCCAAGCCCTGGCCGGGAATCGAACCCAGGGCCTCGGAGTGAAAGCCTAATACGCTATCAACTAGGCCACCGAAGCGGCTTTTTTGTTATTTTAAGGCGAAAAGCACATTAAAGTTATTATCGCCTTCCTAAATGTAAGTGTGAGTGTAAAGTGTTAAAGTCGTAAGTGTAGTGTGTAAGTGTGTGTTAGATTCGGATACCGCGAGGGACGACTAAATCCTTTCATAGGCGCAAATACCCTGCACCCCCTGCGGGGTAAATGTTCTACAAACCGGCTGTAAATGATTATATATAATCAGTTGTAATAACAGGAACATTTAGACGATGAAGGAATTCAAGAACCCGGTCAACGGCCGAGGCACTATCTCCCAACATCGTCTGCAAACAGTTGCTCAGACCACACATAACACGCACATTTTGAAAACCATCACAATCGAGCAGTATATGTTTAACTGTGATGGTTTCCTACAGAATTCGCATTCAGGTGGGGTCCCCGCGTCCCATCAGAAATCCATGCGTTAACATGGAGTGACCAATGCGAAGGCGGGTGATCACCACCTCTTCTCTGCGACTTGCACGTATTGACGACCCCAAGGACGAACTGTACTTTGATTACCCTCAATTTATTGCTGCTTGTAGCTGCCCATTCATTTTCCCACTGTAGATGAATTAAATGTTTTACGTGACAAAGGAAGTCAGACACGATTACACGTTGAGTGCATGGCGGCAGAAAAGTTGCTTCCTTTGCCGCATTATCCGCTATAGTGTTTCCTAATATTCCACAGTGGCCAGGAATCCAGATAAATGATACTTGTATTAAAAAAACTGTACAGCCTTTTCTTTGACCATCAACTCCGTGGATGGAACACGGCCAGATATAGAGCGCAGTTTCTTCCAGACGATGATGATAATGGCGTTGTTCTACAGATTGTTCCGATATATTGCGACCAAGATTCCTTTCATTTCTTTGTTAAAAATTCTTCGAGCTTTAGCTCGAAGAATTTTGTAACGTTCAAGATTTTCATCTGTCGGGCTTTTTGTTGAATATACGTAGTGCTTTTCGGCGTAAACGCAAAGCCTCCTTACAGTCCCCGTTCCACCAAGGAACAGATGGACGTGTGGGTATGCGGATGTTTTAGGATAACATCTTTCGCCAAGCATTTAAAATCGTATTGGTGAATTTCTTTAACCACTGTGTTAATGCAGTTCATTTCAATGTCTGGTGATACAAATCTTTTGCAAAATTCTTCCCAATTTGCCTTTTTAGAATCCAACGCGGCAGGCGTCGTTGCTCATGAGCGAAAGTACAAAATGAAATATTAATGGATTATGATCGCTCGCCATATAAGCTTACTAGCGTTACCCGACGCAACTTCGCCCACGAAACTTAAACTCTTTCAGTTGTAATAACTTAGAAACATAAAGAAAAACTATATTAATAAAAGTGACGCGGCTTCGCCCACGAAACTTAAACTCTTTCAGTAATGTAATAACTTAGAAACATAAAGAAATATATTAATAAAAGTGTGATCATTTAAACTCGTGATTATTTTACAGTAAATATGAAAAAATATTATAATCTGAATACGTTGTTTTATTCAAACGTGTTCCATTCGAATTTAAGAAAATCAGATAAAAAATATTTTTCTCCAATACAATCAAATATACCTCTTTTACATTTTTGTCCTTTTAGGGGATGAATTCGGGGGGGGGAATGCTAAATTACGTGTAACATAATTTTTGTTTTAGAATATTTTGTTTACTTTTAAGAAAAATATTTTTCTCCAATTATACCTATTTTTTACGTTTTTAATGTTTCAGGGAATTAATGCGGAAAAATGTTGAAATACGTGCTTCATTCTTTGTGTTTCATAGCATACTTCCAGAATATTCGATCCAAAACAAATATTTTGCAAAATTGTATACCACTTTTTTACATCGTCTATCCACTTTCAATTTCGTTAGGGGAAGAGTTATGGGAAATGGTGAAAAATATATTTCATTATTTATATTTAAGAGTGACTATGTTACGTTTTAAGAAGGTCAGACGAAAAACATATTTTTCCAATAAAAATTGTTGTACCTCATTTTTACCTCTTTAGGGGTTGAATACTCGAAAATCGTTTTTCCGTGCACCCTTACATGTTGTAGTAACCCTGAAATTTTCAAATCTTTAGCTATTATAGATATTAATAGCTATACTTTGATTATTAAATTTGGACTGGGTAAGTAGTTTAATGGCATCAAAATCAAATGTTTACAAAATCCTTTCTTAGAGCACCTTGACATTGTTGTCAGAAGGTACCTTGAAAATTTCAAGTCTATAGCTATAATAGTATTGGCTGTACGTTGATTAATAAATTTGGACTGCGTAAGTAGTTGAATGGCGAAAAAAATCAAATTTTTGAAAAATCCTTTCTCAGTGTACCTTGACATTGTTGTAAGAAGGTACTTTGAAAATTTCAAGTCTATAGCTATAATAGTATTGGCTGTACGTTGATTAATAAATTTGGACTGGGTAAGTAGTTTAATGGCGAAAAAATCAAATTTTTGAAAAATCCTTTCTCAGTGTACCTTGACATTGTTGTAAGAAGGTACCTTGAAAATTTCAAGTCTATAGCTATAATAGTATTGACTGTACGTTTTTTATTAAATTTAGACTGGGTAAGTATTTTAATGGCGTTAAAATCAAATTTTTAGCAAAATCCTTTCTTAATGCACGCCTATATGGTAACATAAATGTACTCTGAAAATTTCAAGTCGTTAGCTAAAATAGTTTTGGCTCTGTGTTTATGATTCAGTCAGTCAGTCAGTCAGGACTTCTTCTTTTATATATTAAGATGACAGTAGCTTAAAAGTTACTAACAACAAAAACTACTAAAAAATACAGATTTTTTTGAAAACTTTCAAAGCGTGCCTAAATGAAAAGCAATAAATTTGGGGTAACATATATAAATCATGAAATTTGGGTGAACATCGTTTCGTTTCAAATTTGAGATTGCTTAAAACCTTGTCACAGCTCTACGTAACGAACAAAAAAGTTATCGAAATGCGTGAAGCCGTTTTCCAGTGAGAAGCGGATACATTGGGCCTTTTAACGTAACAAACGATAACGGGCGCTGTAAGTGCCATATTTTGTTTCAAGTAGCTATTGTTCGCTTTTTGCAAAAGTCCGAGCTGTTCATGTTGTAGGAAGAAGCTTTCTTTATTTTTTTTAATCCAGCCTTGCACATAAGCCTTACACTATAAGGGCAGTAATCATTTGAAATTTCATTGAAAAATGTGAAGCATTTTACAGTAAAAAAACGTACAATATACGCCTTTTAACGTAACAGACCAATAAAGTAGGCATTTTTAGTGCTCTCCATTCGTTACTAATATGTATGTATCAGTTTGATATCGGTTAAAATATCGTTACAGTTAAATATTTTTTTAAGTTATTTTATTTTTACTGAAACTCGTTACAAAACTAACAATTAGTTTACACTTGACAAGTAAAATAAACAGTCCAGGTTAACCCACCGGCGCTCCCAATCTGTGCTGACTACACTTCGAGTTCAAAAGGCTTAATCCTCTTAAGTCATTTCTATAATTCTTCGTTATCGAACAGTTAACACGATATTTCAACCGTTTTCTGTGGGTTTGAGCACATTTTTTAATTTCTTCAGGTAGTGGTCACTTTTAAGTCTCGACGGAGATCATTATTACGAATATACCACAGCGTAATAACCATATGCGAAATTTTACTTGGTAGTTCTTGAGATAGAGTGATTATGATTATTTCTTGAATGACTTTCGTTTAAATTATATTAGATACTAGAGGAAATGGATAATTCAACCCCAGGCCCTGCGATCTACTGACCTATTGTACAACTAATCCTCTTAAAATACCTAGTTCAGCAGATTGGTGCCCCTAATAAGTTCCAGCAACCCACCGACTAGCTCACTCTGCTGAAGATCCCTAGGGTCTTGAAAACCAAAAACCCCTAGCCTCTTACTAGCAAGGGAATCATAATCATAAATTATGTGACCTGCAGTTTCCTTTTCCTTCCTGCACAATCTACACGGTTTCTCCATGGTACATACCTATCCTGTTCATGTGCACCCTCAGACCACAGTGCCCTGTAATGAGCTCCGTGATCCTCCAGAGTTGTGCTCTGCCCAGGACATCTGCTGCCCCTTTGAGTCCTCCAAATGGAACTTTGCTTAAGAGGCGTTTACTGTGGGAAGATTATCCCATCTTATCTGGTGTTGATTAGTAATCCACCTATTAATAGCAGATCTGACCAAAGATAGAGGGATCCGATAAACTCAGATGCAGATCCAAGTCCAGCCATCCTCATTACCCTCAACTCTCCTATGACCCGGAAACCAGTGAAGAGTTACCCGGTTGCCTAGGCACAGAGCGTCGAGGTTCTTCGACTCTCCCAGACCAGCTTGGACTGTATTTTAGGACCTGCAAGTGCTTTTATTGCTGCCTGACTATCGGTATGAATATGAATATCTGTTCTTTTAAGTTACTTTAAACTGTATATTTTGCGCACTGAATTGAACCATGATTTTCTTTAAAAATTTTATATATGAACGCAATATAAACGAATTCTAACGAAAATAAACATACTTTTCGATAAGCTTTGAACTGAATCTTCTGGGAAAATGTTTACTCATACGTTCAATTGGGGACTTACTGTTTTTATTTAAAATATTTTAAAAAATAATTAAACTTGACAACTCTTCAGTAATTTAAAACACCAAAATAATGATTTGTCACCCAATACAGATTATGGTTTAACATTTCTGCACTGTAAAACACAAAATATTCAGCTTTATTCCGGGAAGAATCGTTTTGCACTCATCAAAACTCCCAAAAGCAGTTGCACTATTTTATTTGATCGAGAGTACAGATTAGAAACGAATAGAATCGTCAGACACTGCGACTAGAATATTTCAGTTACGAGGTGTGTGTCAGAAAGTAACGAGAACTTTAATTTTTTGAACAAAATATTTATTTTTCTGCTACATTGACGTTGTCGCCTCCAATAGTCCCCATTGGAGATTATGCACTTGTGCCAGCTCTACTTCCAATCATAGAAATACTTCTCAAAATCGATCTTTGAGATAGCCTTTAGTTCTTTCAGCGATGCGCTTTTAATGTCATCTACAGCTGTAAAACGACGGCCCTTTAAAGTTCTCGTTATTTTTGGAAATAGGAAAAAGTCACACGGAGCCATGTCTGGCGAATATGGAGGCTGGGGCATCGTTACAATACTGTTTTTGGCCAAATTTACGAACAAGCGATGAAGTGTGAGCTGGTGCATTATCGTGGGGCAAAAGCCATGAATTGTTTTTCCACAGATCCGGGCGTTTTTTTTGGATTGCTACACGCAAACGGCGTTGAACTTATAGGTAGTACTCCTTATTGGCCGTATCACCTGGTGGCAGGAATTCATGATGCACTATGCCATTAATATCGAAGAACACAGTGCCCATAACCCTCACGTTCGACCGCACTTGTCGAGCCAGAATGCCAGAATTTTGCTGCCACGCGTTTCATACACAAAACACTAGAAACAATGTCATGACATGATCACATCGATATGCCAACATCAGCGACCTCTTTAATTGTGATTCGGCTATTGTTAATAACCAGTTATTTCACTTTTTCCACGTTTTCAACGGTAGCTGATGTGCTGGGGCGTCCAGGGCGTTCGTCATCTTCACGACCTTCTTGGAAACGCTTATACCACTCGTACACTCTTGTTTTACTCATAGCAGACTCACAATAGACCTATTAACATTTCACACACTTTGTTACACTTTATTCCATTTTTTACGCAACATTTGATACAAATTCTTTGATCCATTTCTTTTAACAAACGAAAATCGCCGAGCTCATAAAAACACGTCTAACCTTAGTGGCTGTCACAGACAAAGTCAACAATGAAAACAGCTGAAAGTTTTATCATACTTCAAGGGCATGTATACCAACATAATAAAAAAAATGTTTGACAATCGGACTCTCCAAGCCCGCGAAATTTTATAATTCTCGTTACTTTCTGAACATACCTCGTATAACCTAAAATTACAATTAAAGCAAACCAAACAACGGTGTTAAATCATCGCTGCCATTCCGTGACCGTTCTCATTGTGGCTCTTGTTAAATTGATTCCCTCCATCGCGGGATAGTAAGGTCTAAACCCAGTAATTTACAGCAGTTATAGAAAGCCTACCGAGATACTGGCTTTACCCGTAGATTTATGGCTGCTTTCTTCATCTGTGACTGTTTGTTCTTTGTATTTGTGTTGCACAGATAACGTTACAATTTTCTTTCACATTACAAATGATCTAATCTCTGTTCACTGTTGCCTTGATGATTACGGCGAATCAGTATTATTTTTCAAAAATTCTACAAGCATTTGAAAATCTCAGTTCACCGTCATAATCATTAAAATCTGCATAAATTAACATTTAAAAATTTCAATATTGTAACATCGCCACCGGACCACATATTCAAATGATTAGGATTATATACCTATTCTTCCCGTCAGTGGTCTATCAACTCACCTCATAAAGGCTACCGCGGTTTCGAAACTCTATAGTTTCATCTTCAGGTCATACAAAATGTTAAATCCCTCTGTCGAGGTCGTCACAGATCCCTCTGAGTCACGTGTGTAGCTTGGCCAAGCCGAATTTCATGTAGAATATTTTAAATGTGTAATTGTGCTTAGTGTTTGTGATGTAAGTTTTAATGTTTTGTTTGACTTTGTGACGACCTCGAAAGAGGGATTTAATATTTTGTATGGCCTGAAGATGAAACTATAGAGTTCCGAAACCGCGGTAGCCTTTATGAGGTGAGTTGATAGACCACTGACGGGAAGAATAGGTATACAATCCTAATTATTTGAAAATTATATTGAAAATATAAAATTAAACCTTGACCGCCGTCATATTCATTTTTTTAATATTTTTTAAAAATATTAATTAGACTCTTACGCAGATTTTAACACTGATACGATAGTAAATATAAGAATTTCAAAACATTAATTATATAAATAATTACAATTCTTAATTTTTATAATGGCGGCTATTTTGTAACTGTTGAACGAATTTTGCTGGGTGATGAGCTCGCTTAAGCTATTAAAATAATCCATTTTTACGCCAAATTGTTTTAAACTTGAATTTGTTCCTGATTGTTTCAAGACAGCAAACATTATCATGTTGCTAAAGCCAGGCAAGCCAGCGGAAGAAATAACGTCATATCGACCAATATCTTTACTTCCTATGATATCCAAACTCTGGGAGAATCTATTTTTGAAAAGGTTAAAGCCACTTGTAAAAATACCTGATCACCAGTTCGGATTCAGAAACCAGCACTGAACCATAGACCAGGTACATAGAGTTACTGCCGTAATTGAAAGGGGATTTGAAGAAAAGAAATTTACTTGTGCAGCCTTTTTAGATATTCAACAGGCTTTTGATAAAGTACGGCAAGAGGGGCTTGTTTTCAAACTTATCAGGATGTTACCGGGGAATTATTACGGACTACTTCAATCATACCTTACAAATAGGAAATTTAGAGTAATGATCGAAGAATCTGAATCAGCTGTCTACTCAATAAAAGCAGGAGTTCCACAAGGTAGTGTTCTGGGGCTTATTCTTTATCTGGTATACACAGCGGATAAATAAATCCCAACTTCAAATAAAACCACAATTGCTACATTTGCCGATGATACTGTGATAATGGCTATAAGTAAATCCCAAGCTGAAGCGATAGGAAATCTTCAGTCAGCATTAAATCACATAACACAGTGGACAGAAGACTGGAAAATTAAAGTCAACGAACTAAAGTCTACTCAAGTGACATTTTCATTGCGATACATAGATCCAAGTTATGGGGTGTATCTTAATAACAAACGAATTCCACAGAGTAAATCTGCTAAATATCTTGGAATGCATCTTGATGAACGCTTTACGTGGAAGCATGAAAGCTTTACGTAAGAAAGCAGAGCAAATCAAACAAAAACTGCGTGATTTGTATTGGCTGATGGGACGAAAATCTCAGTTGGCCTTGTACCACAAGAGATTATTGTACATATCAGTAATTAGGCCTATTTGGACATATGGTGATGAACTTTGGGGGTGTACAAAACCCTCAAATCAACAGATTATCCAGCGAGTACAAAATCTTATTATTCGTGTAATGACAAATGCAAGATGGTACCAGAGGAATGATGACCTTCATGCAGACCTAGACTTGAAGTATGTAAAGGAGATAATACAAGTCTGCGCCTTTCGGCATGAGAAGAGACTACATCAGCATTCGAACATCGAAGCCATAAAACTCTTAGATGTGGAATTGGACAACAGACGACTTAAGCGTCATAAGCCGCATGCTTTAGTTTGCTAAGTCCAATACATGTTAAATTAATGATATGTATTACTCATTTAATCTGTAAGATTAATATTGTAATAACTAAATAAATGAAAGAAAAAAAAGAACAAAAAATTACGCCAAGTTTGAGCCAAATTAGAATTATTTAGTATCTTATTTTTCAAATTACATTTAAAGTAGGCCTATAACAATGGACCACGAATGTCAACAAATGTATTGTTAATTTCAATGGACTAATTTTAGATTATTTTAAAGCAGATTACAAGACGGTAAAATCAGATAAAAAAGTTATTGTTTTTTAAAGATTTGAAACAGCTGGCATTTTGAAACTGTTGAACTAATTTTGCTAGGTAACGAACTAGCCAAGCTCTTACTCAAAAAGAGTTTAACATTTAGAGGGTCTGAATCATTACGGCCGCTCCAATGACTCATTTTCAAATGAAAATACGCAAGTAATCGCGATATGCAACTGACTCTTTCGCGGACATTATGGAAGCAAATTTCCAAAAACAACCTAACAGTTTCTTACCACATAACAACAACTTTTCTAACTTGTACGTTAGAATAATGAGATTTTACTATTATAATCAGCGTTAAAATTTTTACAAACTTTAATATCCAAATTACACTAAAATTCTGATCCGAACTCAATTTTTGTATTGCTCCTAAAACCTGTACCTTTGGACTACATATGAACAAAACCTCATTGAAATTATTTAAAAAAAGAACAGTTCGGAGAAAAGTATTTTTTTAAAGAAAATTAGTAATTGAAAACACCAAGCTATGCTGAAGAAAAACTGATAAAAACTTTTTGCGATACATAGTAAAACAAATCAAATGTTCAACGCGTTACAATGTAAATCACTTCTAAACAGTAAACAAAATTACAAAATCCGTTGTACAAACATTGATCAAAGAATTTTTTAAGAAAAGAATCTACCGCGCTGATTTATGTTGCTATAAAACTTGTATCCTTAATCTTCAGGCACGGCGAACCCACCAAGGTCAAGGGGTTGCTCGGAGGGAGCGGAAGATTGTAAGGAGACTGCTAAAATCAGTTTTCCTTCAATTTTTAATACAACCTATTTTGGTAGGCTTGCAGGATTTCCAAAGAGAGAAACCGGGACAAGATACTCTTCAGGGTTCGGATTTTGCGGTATGGAACACAACGCTAGGCGAATCTCCAGAAGTTCCGCAGGAAATTAGTTTATTTAAAAATAATAAAGCTTTTTATACAAATTTTCGCAAGTATTTTTAGACGACATATAACATATTTTAACTCTTTCATAAGTAATAGCTTTTAAAATTAATAAAAGCAAATTTTAGTTCACTTCTATTTTTGATTTTTTTTTTTTTTTTTTTTTTTTTTTTTTTTTACGTCCGACTATTGTGCACACTTGGGCTAATGCAGACGATGGGATGATTTATAGCGTATGAAAATGCCAAGCCCTGACCGGGAATCGAACCCGGGTCCTCGGGGTGAAAGCCTAGTACGCTATCAACTAGGCCACCGATTCGGCTCTCTATTTTTGAAATACAGCATGTACAAAACTATGTGTTAAAATACTTTTTTCCCTCAAAGACTCAAAACGAGATTAAAATCTAAATACATTTTACAAATATTTCAGTTTTTTACTTTAGTCTGAAAGTAATACAGTACTAAATTATTCTTTCTTTATTTTTATAACAATTAACTAAAACTTGTTCACAAAACGTTCGTACTTTTCATTAGGATTTAAAATGAACGGCAACCGGAAGCAAAGTTCAGTCAGTTTAAAGAACGCGTTTGTATCTTTTAAATCTAAATATTTAGGCCTACTGTAATGGATGCCAGGAAGTACTATGTTTAAAAAACGTAACCTAGACAACGGTAACCTAGGTAATGGGAAATAATACGTTTTGAGGCGTGGTCAGCATGGTGGGGAAAGCTGTGTTAGCTTCAAAACTGAACCAAGACATAGTCGAAGCTACGCGAAGCGATTCCTCTTGATCCGTTACGCTTCCAGTGGCCACACTAACACTAAAAACAATATGTTCGGTTTGAATGCGTAGTCTGCTCAGCTCAGCGCAACTTCGCTCTGCTTCTGGTGGCCACTCGGTCTTAGAATGAACATTTTTTCTAAATGCTTTTTTATTTTTGTTATAGCAATCGAAGTTGACCTTACGTTAATGAAGATAAGAAAATATTTATAAGAAAATAAATTGTACCAAAATATTACAATATACAAATATTGCACAAACGTTTTTACAATTCGTTTATTCCACCAAAAATTTGGTTCCTTAACTATAAACAAAATACCCGAAACATCTTTCACAAATTTTGATATTATTGCAACTTCAAAACAACTAAATTTACTAAACTTTACCATTTTTCCAATGTCTCCGTAAAGGTTTTTTTAATAAACTAGTTATAAGTACTTCATTTAAGAAAAAGTATACAAGAATTTTTGGAGTAGAAATTAAGAAAAATCGATTTTTAAATGTTTTGATCAAGAAAGTCAAGAGGTTAAAAAAACTTTTAAAATACACTAACGATTTTCATTAAATTTTACTCAAATCAGCACCAAAAAAGAACGTAAGAGTTGATATCCCAAAAACTTGTCACGGCGCTCTGTCACATGTTCTGTCACGTCGCTCTGTCACGTCGTTCTATCACGTGTTGTTTTATCACATCGCTGTCACATTTCGCTCTATCGCATCGCTCTGTCACGTCGCTTTGTCACATGTCGTTCTGTCACGTCGCTTTGTCACATGTCGTTCTGTCACGTCGCTCTGTCACGTCGTTCTATCACGTGTTGTTTTATCACATCGCTGTCACATTTCGCTCTATCGCATCGCTCTGTCACGTCGCTTTGTCACATGTCGTTCTGTCACGTCGCTTTATCACGTCGCTCTGTCACATTTCGCTCTATCGCATCGCTCTGTCACATTTCGCTCTATCGCATCGCTCTGTCACGTCGCTCTGTCACACGTCGCTCTGTCACGTAGCTTTATCACGTGTCGTTTTATCACGACGCTCTGTCACATTTCGCTCTATCGCATCGCTCTGTCACGTCGCTTTGTCACATGTCGTTCTTTCACGTTGCTCTGTCATATGTTGCTCTATCGCATAGCTCTGTTACATGTCGTTCTGTCACGTTGCTCTGTCACATGTTGCTCTATCGCATAGCTCTGTCACATGTCGCTCTGTCACGTCGCTTTGTCACATGTCGTTCTGTCACGTCGCTTTATCACGTCGCTCTGTCACATTTCGCTCTATCGCATCGCTCTGTCACGCCGCTTTGTCACATGTCGTTCTGTCACGTTGCTCTGTCATATGTTGCTCTATCGCATAGCTCTGTTACATGTCGTTCTATCACTTTGCTCTGTCACATGTTGCTCTATCGCATAGCTCTGTCACATGTCGCTCTGTCACGTCGCTTTGTCACATGTCGTTCTGTCACGTCGCTTTATCACGTCGCTCTGTCACATTTCGCTCTATCGCATCGCTCTGTCACGTCGCTCTGTCACACGTCGCTCTGTCACACGTCGCTCTGTCACGTAGCTTTATCACGTGTCGTTTTATCATGTCGCTCTGTCACATTTCGCTCTATCGCATCACTCTGTCACGTCGCTTTGTCACAAGTCGTTCTGTCACGTCGCTCTGTCACGTTGCTCTGTCACATGTTGCTCTATCGCACAGCTTTGTCACATGTCGTTTTGTCACGTCTATGTCACATGTCGCTCTATTGCATCGCTCTGTCACATATCGCTTTGTCACAAGTCGTTCTGTTACGTCGCTCTGTCACATGTCGCTTTGTCACAAGTCGTTCGTCACGTCACTCTGTCACATGTCGCTTTGTAACAAGTCGTTCTGTTACGTCGCTCTGTCACATGTCGCTTTGTCACAAGTCGTTCTGTTACGTCGCTCTGTCACATGTCGCTTTGTCACAAGTCGTTCGTCACGTCACTCTGTCACATTTCGCTTTGTAACAAGTCGTTCTGTTACGTCACTCTGTCACATGTCGCTTTGTCACAAGTCTTTCTGTTACGTCGCTCTGTCACATGTCGCTTTGTCACAAGTCGTTCGTCACGTCACTCTGTCACATGTCGCTTTGTCACAAGTCGTTTTGTTACGTCGCTCTGTCACATGTCGCTTTGTCACATGTCGTTTTGTCACGTCGCTGTCACATGTCGCTCTATTGCATCGCTCTGTCACATCACTTTGTCACAAGTTGTTCGTCACGTCACTCTGTCACAAGTCGCTTTGTCACAAGTCGTTCTGTCACGTCGAGTGTCTGCTAGTATTTTATTAAATATATTATGAGTTTTGAAAGATTACCAACTTTTAACTCCGACTTCAGCTTTCACTGATAACGTAGTAGCAGATTAGAAAACTTTCCGTGGTAGCTTCTGAAAGTGCAAATTATTCTAATGAGGCCGGAAATGAAACTAATATAATTAAAACATAATGTCACAAACATCCGTTCAGTGGTTTAATTAAGAGCGCAAATGTGGATTAAACAAAGATATGATCAAAGGGATCGTAAAGCAAATCGTGTTTTTCTCACAAACTCTATATATTCGTGGGCGCACATGTATCGCTGATGTGATGGAAAACTGTGTTTCTTTTATCTTCCAATTTTAGAAATTCTGTAAAATTCTGACCTCGCAACATAATCAACATTAAAATCTGCATTACGTTAGCATTTAAATATTTTGAATTGCATTAAAAATACAAAAATGTACCACCTGACGGAACAGACAAAAATGCTTTGAATTTTTAAGATTTAAAAGGGCCGCCATTTTGAAATTGTCTGATTAATAACGAACTAGTCCAAGCTACTACCAAAATAGATTTTTATGCCTAATTTCAAATTTGTAAACATGAGTATGCACACACACACACACACACACACACACACACACACACACACACACACACACACACACACACAAGTATTTCTTTTAAACCTTTTTTAAATAAACTAATTCAGTAAACAAATTGTTCGTACAGGGTTATTTATTATTTATTAGTTGTAGACTCCCATATTTTACAGAACTGATATTTTTAGTGAATTTTCAATGAATCGTCATAGCCCAATACCCAGACCCAGAAACTCGAAATTAACGCAGATTAGATCAGATGTTAAGAGGTCGATAAAATTTTTATATAAATAACATTGAAAATTTGTAAAACTTGAAGAAACATTGTTAGGTCTAAATTCGTATCTGCCAGCCACTCAAAAATGCAAGGAAGGAGAAATATACATATATATTTAAAAGTTATTATATATATATATATATATATATATATATATATATGTGTGTGTGTGTGTGTGTGTGTGTGTACATGTTAACTCGGACCTTCATATATCTGCTGTTTACTCAGCAAAATACGTTAAATAAATTCAAATAATAAAAAAATAACAATTATTTTCTTAGACATTTTTTTAGGCAAATACAATTTCATCACCATAATCAAGCGTTTCCAATTTTCAAAATGGAATTTAAAATATAAATTTGACGACGGTCGGGGATAAACTCTGTATTGTCATTGCGTTTTGAACGTTTAAAATGCACAATTTAACGCAAATTACGATTGTGAAATCATATTTTTGAAAAATATTTTTAGAAAATCTCTGCTCTACGAATGTAATACTCTTGTGGAATACAATCGGAATACAGTAGCCGCGGGTGATAAAGCCCATTTACGTTACGTTCCCAACGCAATCCAGCCGGTAACTGTTCTAAATAAAGCCGTCCAAGTCCAACAAAGAGCCTTGCATCGATTCTACAAACATCAAGTTTTTATTTAACTTGGAAAGAATCGTGCAGCGTGCAGAGCTCCTGGCGGTAGTTGAATGAATATTAAATATATGCCTTTGTATGTGTGGGAGAGTGTAGTACGCATGCCTGGGAACAATCAATACTCAGGCCTCCCTTCATCCCTCCGTTCCATTCACACCCCTTCTGCTTCCACTCTTGCTTCGCTCGCAACACCTGCCTTCAACAAAGCTGGCAAGACAAAAACCTTCTTTTTGCCGGTAGTTGGTGCTTCAACTCCAAGACGGATTTTAATTTGTTTTCCCTTTTCAGGTATTTACTAACTTTCTCAGGAAAGAAAACCATTCTCCAATAAAAAACCAAGAAAGGCTACCGGAGGATGATCGTGTTAAGACATAATCCTGGAAACTTCAAATTAGCACCGTTCCTTACCTCTACACCATTTTTTTAATGTCGTTTTATATATATATATATATATATATATATATATATATATATATATCAATATATTCTCTCTCTCTACATATATATATATATATATATATATATATATATATATATATATATAAAGTTTATATTCTGTTCGAGTAATACCATAAACCGGTTATTTATATTGTGGTTGCATTTAAACATTCATAATTCTGAAATATGTACGAATTTTGAAATTATATAGCCTAAATGAACCATGATCTGGCGACGGTCAGGGTTTTTCGATTAACATTTTACTTTCGAACATCAATTTTTTTTAAATTTAAAGTACACGTTACTGACTCGAGTTATCAATCTTTATCAAAGTCTGACGAACCGATTTTAAGAAATCATACCGATTAACCGGTTTTGGCGCATTGTTTCCAAATCGAACTTGTTTTGGAGACAATAAGCATGTTCTTTTTTCAGTTCCTGAACTATAAATTAGTAAAATTTTGAAATATAGGTTTCTTGCTATATACGAAGTGTGTTCAGAAGTGTTTTAAATTTCGCGGGCTTGGAGAGTTCGATTGTCAAACATTTTTTTAAAATTATTATGTTGGTATACATGCCCTTGAAGTATGATAAAACTTTCAGCTGTTTTCATTGCTGACTTTGTCTATGACAGCCACTAAGGTTAGATGTGTTTTTATGATCTCGGCGATTTTCGTTTGTTAAAAGAAATGGATCAAAGAATTTCTATCAAATTTTACGTAAAAAATGGAATAAATTGTAACAAAGTGTTACAAAGGCATATGGTGAGTCTGCTGTGAGTAAAGCAAGAGTTTACGAGTTGTATAAGCGTTTCCAAGAAGGCCGTGAAGACGTTGAAGATGACGAACGTCTTGGACGCCCCAGCACATGAACAACCGATGAAAACGTGGAAAAAGTGAAAGAAATGGTTATGAGCAATCGCCGAATCACCATTATAGAGGTCGCTGATGATGTTGGCATATCGATTGGATCATGTCATGACTTTGTTTCCAGTGTTTTGTGTATGAAAGGCGTGGCAGCAAAAATCGTTCAAAAATTGTTGAATTTTGAACAAAAACAGCGGCGAATGGAAGTTGCTCAGAAGTCACTAAATAAAGTCAACGACGATGCAGAATTACTGAAACGTATTATAACAGGTGACGAAATATGGGTTTACGGATATGATGTCGAAACTAAGGCTCCATCATCCCAGTGTAGGCAGTGTAAGACCGAAAAATGCTCGACAAGTGCGGTCGAACGTGAAGGTTATGCTCACTGTGTTCTTCGATATTAATGGCATAGTACATCATAAATTCCTGCCACCAGGTGAAACGGTCAATAAGGAGTACTACCTACAAGTTCAACGCTGTTTGCTTGAAGCAATCCGAAAAAACGCTCGGATCTGTGAAAAAACAATTCATGGCTTTTGCACCACGATAATGTACCAGCTCACACTTCATTGCTTGTTCGTGAATTTTTTGCCAAAAACAGTACTGTAACGATGCCCCAGCCTCCATATTCGCCAGACATGGCTCCGTGTGTCTTTTTCCTATTTCCAAAAATAAAGAGAACGGTCGTTTTACAGCCGTAGATGACATTAAAAGCGCATCGCTGAAAGAACTGAAAGCTATCTCAAAGATCGAGTTTGAGAAGTGTTTCGAGGATTGTAAGAAGCGCTGTTACAAGTGCGTAATCTCCAATGGGGACTATTTTAAAGGCGACAACATCAGTGTAGAAGAATAAATAAATATTTTGTTCAAAAAATTAAAATTCTCGTTACTTTCTGAACACACCTCGTATTGCTTCAAAAAGTATTAAATATCGATTGACAGAAGGAAGTAAAACGAAACAACTAACATAATCCGAAAACAAGATTTGTTTCTTGTCTTTAGCAAAATTTTATTGCCAAATTTAGTATCATTTTTAGTCATCATAGTAAGACTCAAACCCGATATTTGATATTAGCGCCGGTTCTCTATAGCTCTTTTTAAGCGGTACTTATTAATTTAACCGTATTTCGATATTGGTAATAGCTTTGATATGTTCATTACCCAAAACCATCAGTTCAACAGCTTCAAATTTGAAGCATTTTTTTTTGAAAATTCCATTTTACCATCGTAACCACCAATTTATATAATTTAGCATTTTAAAATTTAATATTCTTTTGAAAATAAGAAAGTGATTTTGACAGCTATCAGGGTTTGTTTTCTTATGCTCTGTGTAATTTGAAACTTACAATGCTTATTTATGTCGAATCGTGTTCAAATTAAGTATGAAACTAGATATCAATATGATCTTGGTTAAGTTCATTTTTTAGCAAAAGCAGTTCAACAGTTTCAAAACAGGTGCCATTTCAAATCTTATTAAAAATCGTGTTTTAAGTTGTTGTTTTAAACCTGCATACATTCGATTCCATCACATCAGCAAGACGGTGTCAGCACTGAATATTTTTATTTATTCACAAAAATAAAATTAAGTCAAAATTTCTCAA
>CM040191.1:52303188-52310688 GCA_022606455.1 Callitettix versicolor
TTAAAACGTTCTCCAACTTCTTCCGATTCTTTAGCCATTTCCCCTGTCATTCCACAGACCTTAATCCAATCCCCTCTTTTTCACTTCTTCATCAATCCTTCTCTCCAACTGTCTCGGTCTTCCTCTTTTCCCAAATCCTCTTTACGACCAAAACAAAAAAAACGGTCGACTTCTGTTTGCAAAGTCGATTTTCTTTTATGCGTTGGACATGATCAAACCATCGAAGTTGTTTTGCCTTGATGTCGTCTACAATGGTGCGCTTCACATCCATGATCACGGATTCTTACAGTTTTTATCTTTTCCATTTCGTCCGACCTGCGGCTTTTCGCCAATAGTTTATTTTTGTAGTTTTAAGACATTTTTGTTTTTTATTTCAGTGGCCGTATTTTGCTTCCATATGAGATTATACTTTTCATAAATGTATATATTCTATGTTTATTATAAAAATCAAATGCGTAAATTTTTTTGTGGGACGCACTGTATATATATATATATATATATATATTTTTTTTTTTTTTTTTTTAACGTCCGACTATTGTGCACACTTGGGCTAATTCAGACGAAAGGATAGCTCATGAAAATGTCAAGGCCTGGCCGGGAATCGAACCCGGGTCCTCGGGGTGAAAGCCCAATACGCTATCAACTAGGCCACCGAGGCTGCTTAATAAATATATGTATATATATATATATATATATATATGTGTGTGTGTGTGTGTGTGTGTGTATGTATATGTCCATAAGTAAATAAGACAGATTAATACATCCGGGTGTCCGGAGCTGTTCATGTTTGACTGGAAATGAAAATAAAGCTTCCTTCTTTACAAGTGACAATAACACTTCTAGGATTTAAAAACGAATGACAACCGTTCTTTTATGCAGCAGATCATGCTTGCTGCGACAAAAGATGATATATCTCATCACAATCGTAACGCCGATATAAAGCATATTACGTGATACGTGACGATTAAAAAAGGTATAAAGGTAAATGACGTTTGGGTTTCTTTTGCTAGCGAATTTCGATGGAAAATGTGGAGTGACACTACAACTCACACATACACACACACACACACACACACACACACACACATATATATATATATATATATATATATATATATATATATATATATATATATATATATATCCACATGTTAAGCCAGTTAGACTAATAAAGATGAGAGAAGTGTTAATGGTAATGGTAAAGTAACAGCAGTAACTGCGACTAAAACCCACAACCTTGAGGTGCTCAGTTCACAGACCACGACCAAATCGATCACGTAGCCTTATATACATACAACGACCGCTCCAGCAACTAATTTCCAATGGAAATTCACTAAAAGGTGACGTTGACCTCCGTATCTTTAACGCAAGAGACATTCAATGCTTCCTTTTTGTCTGAGAGCGATTTCTGTTCACAACTTTAGTACAAACCTCAACAGGCAGCTAAACACTAACTTGGCAGTAATATCAAAACAAACGTAACATTACTTGCGTCGGACGGCGTATATTCAATGCACAGACGCATATTAAATTCCTGGCTGAATATTTTTGACTTCGCGCCAAAAATTGAAAACGTCTGTCTGGCTGTGGACCATTAATTCTGCGTCTGCGTTTTGCAACTTGAAGTTTACAACATCGGGATTTTTGTTTATGTTAATTTTGGGTATTTTACACTTAACATACTTACTAGGGCCAAATCTTCAACCTGTTTATACATATTTGATTGGATTAGCGTCTTTTCTGGGGTAAACAAAACTATTCAAAACTCGACTTACAAACAACAAACGTTTTTTATTTTTGTCCAAAACCCATTCATTCGATACCTGCCGTGTTGTTTGCACTCGATCGAATGTATTACAACATAACTATCATATAGTTAAATAATTTTGCAGTTAGAAAGTTGGAAATCAAAAAGAATTTGTCAGCTAACAGTAAACATGGGAGCGGCAGAATATAACACTTACCTGCAAGTGTTTTTTTCTTAACCTAAAAAAAACTATAAAGGTTTTACATTTCTTTTTTTTCTTTTTTTTTTTTTGGTGTTTAACGTCCGACTATTGTGCACACTTGTGCTAATGCAGATGATGGGATGATTTATAGCGTATGAAAATGCCAAGCCCTCGCCGGGAATCGAATTCGGGTCCTCGATCCATTGTATCTAGGTTAGAGGCTTCAAAAATTTGACTTCGATCACGTACGTGTTATCATAAAAAGTAACCTTCCATTAGCTCAACTTACGGAAAAAAGTTAAATTCCTCGATATGTTCAAATTATACTGAGCTACAATCTAATTGAAGATTTATCACTGGTTAAGTTAGGTTAGGTTAGGTTAGGTTAGTACTACGAAAGGTACACGTGTGGAACTCTGGGAGTTACCGAAAGAAGAGAAGCAAATTAATGATATCTTTGCTGAATATACGAGGTGTGTTCAGAAAGTAACGAGAATTTTAAAATTTCCCGGGCTTGGAGAGTCGATTGTTAAACTTTTTTTTTTATTGTGTTGGTATACATACCCTTGAAGTATGATAAAACTTCAGCTGTTTTCATTGTTAACTTTGTCTGTGACAGCCACTAAGGTTGGACGTGTTTTTATGAGCTCGGCTATTTTCGTTTGTTAAAAGAAATGGATCAAAGAATTTGTAAAAAATGTTGCGTAAAAAATGGAATAAAGTGTAACAAAGCGTGTGAAATGTTAACAAAGGCCTATGGTGAGTCTGCTATGAGTAAAGCAAGAGTTTACGAGTGGTATAAGCGTTTCCAAGAAGCCCGTGAAGACGTTGAAGATGACGAACGCCCTGGACCCCCCAGCACATCAACAACCGATGAAAACGTGGAAAAAGTGAAAGAAATGGTTATGAACAATCGACGAATCACAATTAGAGTGGTCGCTGATGATGCTGACATATCGATTGGATCATGTCATGACACTGATTCCGATGTTTTTTGTATGAAACGCGTGGCAGCAAAATTCGTTCCAAAATTGTTGAATTTTGAACAAAAACGACGGCGAATGGAAGTTGCTCAGGAGTCACTAAATGAAGTCAACGACGATGCAGAATTACTGAAACGTATTATAACAGGTGACGAAACATGGGTTTACGGATATGACGTCGAAACTAAGGCTCAATCATCCCAGTGGAGGCATTCTGGCTCGCCAAGACCGAAAAAGGCTCGACAAGTGCGTTCGAACGTGAAGGTTATGCTCACTGTCTTCTTCGATATTAATGGCATATTGCATCATAAATTCTTGCCACCAGGTGAAACGGTCAATAAGGAGTACCTACTAGTTCAACGCTGTTTGCTTGAAGCAATCCGAAAAAAACGCCCGGATCTGTGGAAAAACAATTCATGCTTTTGCACCACCATAATGCACCAGCTCATACTTCATTACTTGCTTCGTGAATTTTTGGCCAAAAACAGTACTGTAACGATGTCCTAGCCTCCATATTCGCCAAACATGGTTCCGTGTGACTTTTCCTACTTCGAAAAATAAAGATAACCTTATAGGGCCGTCGTTTTACAGCCGTAGATGACATTAAAAGGGCATCGCTGAAAGAACTAAATGCTATCTCAAAGATCGAGTTTGAGAAGTGTTTCGAAGTTTGGAAGAAGCACAAGTGCATAATCTTCAATGGGGACTATTTTGAATGCGACAACATCAATGTAGAAGAATAAATAAATGTTTTGTTCAAAAAATTAAAATTCTCTTTACTTTCTGAACACACCTCTTATAATTTGTTTGAAAGTATTTTTTAAAATATCTCGTTTTTTTTAAATAAATATACACGTGAACCTAGCACAGATATTATTTACTGTAGTTGGCAAGTTGTTGTTATAATATTTCGTAACTATCAGCTGATTTCATTGAACAACTCTTAGGCTATAATACGTTTTAGGTTATGTTGTTAAAGAAATATTAACAACAATTATTATGAACGTTTATATTAATTTCGAACGTATTGTAAACGTGCACGCGTTCTTCAACTAAGGAAAAATACCGAAACCAAAGCAACACAACGTTTTCATATAATACGCGTGTACTGTTATCGAAAAGGAGGAGGAAAAAGGAAGAGATAGAAACAGAGTGAGATGAAATTCGTTTGCTCGTTTCCGTTTCATATTTCCGTTACATTAAAAAGGCTCGGGAGACTTTTTTTCTATTCACTCCTCTCGCCGAAGCTAACATTAAAAACTTCGCTTCAAAAATTACGTTTCAACGGTAAATCGACAAAAACACAATAGAACCACGACGGCTGACGTATTTTTAAACAACTGAGAAACTAGGGCGATTTGTTTCGAAAATGATTAAATATGAAAACGTTTAAATAATTTTTGCGCTATGTTTTTTTTTAAATTTACTTACAATCAGCCCGCTAACACGAAAACTTTGTGAAAATTTTTATATATGTTTTCGTTTCAATTCTTTACTTTTGGAACTCGTGTTTTGGCAACTAAAGTTTGAAGTTTTCATCATAAGGTTATAGCGTTTACAAGCCAAGTATACTTACGAAAACATCCTTACTTTATCCTTGCTGTACGTTTACCTGTTAGAAAAAAAAACTAAGCCAATAAGTCAAAAATACTAGGCCACAAAATCCCGTTGCACGAGCCTGGAAATCACAATCAGTTTTTAAAATGATTTAAACATACATCTGCGCATGCCCGATATTCCGTCTCGTCCTGTATTCTCAATTTGTTTCATTCCCCGCTTATACCGCATTCTGGATTGTTTCCAGATAATCTTAATACGATAAAGATTTCCATTTCTTTTGAATATTTTTACATTAATCTGCAAGCCGAAGTAACGGGTAAGTAATTTATACATTGCAACTACCCCATCGCGTGTTGGCTCCGTAAACTGTGTTTATATTAGGTCTTACGGTTAAAGGCAGGCGCTCCTACCGTGTGTGTATAATCACTTATGTATGAAGGTCCCGGTCAACGATAATTTGGTAAATAATTAAAATAACCGTGTTTCATTTAGCGCCCTTAACCTAGACACTTAGCCGTACAGTCTATAGTTTAGAGAACAGGGAAACATTGTAAATCTAGTCACAAAAACATTCGGTATAAGTAGAGGTCGCAAAACATTTTAAAAGTTACCGGTCGCAAAACTTTGTAAAAGTAGCGACCACGAAATGCTATTGAACCGATCAATAACAGAAACCTTGTCAACCTACAGTCAAAAAGAATTGTTGCCGCAGTTTTAAAAACAGTGTACACTTACAGGTAAAAAGAGCCTTGTAAACTTAACGGTTTTTAACCACTTAAACCCAGCGGTCTCGAAATTCTTGAATCTCAACAATCACAAAAACTTTGCTAATACAGAGATAACCAAACCCTCATAAAATCACTTAAAACCACGAAAAAACCAAAGATCATTAATACTTTGTAAACTCAGCTATTACGAAATCCTTGTAAACCTAACGATCACAAAAACCATGTGAATCCAGCGATAATAAAAACCATGTAAACCCAGTGATCGCGAAATCCTATCAACCAATCACAAAAATGTCATGAACCAGGAGACAACTAAAACCTTGTAAACCCAGTGATCACGAAATCCTAGAGACCTATCACACACAAAAATGTTGTGAGCCAGGAGACAACTAAAGCCTTATAAACCCAGTGATCACGAAATCCTAACAACCCACCAATCACAAAAATGTTTTGAGCCAGGACACAACTAAAACCTTATAAACCCAGTTATCACGAAATCCTAGCAACCCAATATCACAAAAATTTCTTGAGCCAGAAGAGAAATAAAACCTTGTAAACCCAGTGATCACGAAATCCTAGCAACCCATCAATCACAAAAATGTCGTGAGACAGGAGACAACTAAAACCTTATAAACCCAGTGATCACGAAATCCTATCAACCTATCAATCATAAAAATGTTGTGAGGCAGGAGACAACTAAAACCTTATAAACCCAGTGATCACGAAATCCTAGCAACCAATCACAAAAATGTCGTGAGCCAGAAGAGAAATAAAACCTTGTAAACCCAGTGATCACGAAATCCTATCAACCTATCAATCATAAAAATGTGAGGCAGGAGACAACTAAAACCTTATAAACCCAGTGATCACGAAATCCTAGAAACCCATCAATCACAAAAATGTCGTGAGCCAAGAGACAACTAAAACCTTGTAAACCCAGTGATCACGAAATCCTAGCAACCCATCAATCACAAAAATGTCGTGAGCCAGGAGACAACTAAAACTTGGTAAACCCAGTGATCACGAAATCCTAGCAACCAATCACAAAAATGTCGTGAGCCAGAAGAGAAATAAAACCTTGTAAACCCAGTGATCACGAAATCCTAGCAACTTATCAATCATAAAAATGTTGTGAGGCAGGAGACAACTAAAACCTTGTAAATCCAGTGATCACGAAATCCTAGCAACCAATCACAAAAATGTCGTGAGCCAGAAGAGAAATAAAACCTTTTAAACCCAGTGATCACGAAATCCTAGCAACTTATCAATCATAAAAATGTTGTGAGGCAGGAGACAACTAAAACCTTGTAAACCCAGTGATCACGAAATCCTAGAAACCTATCAATCACAAAAATGTTGTGAGCCAGGAGACAACTAAAACCTTATAAACACAATGATCACAAAATCCTAGCAACCTATCAATCACAAAAATGTTGTGAGCCAGGAGACAACTAAAACTTGGTAAACCCAGTGATCAAGAAATCCTAGCAACCAATCACAAAAATGTCGTGAGCCAGAAGAGAAATAAAACCTTTTAAACCCAGTGATCACGAAATCCTAGCAACTTATCAATCATAAAAATGTTGTGAGGCAGGAGACAACTAAAACCTTGTAAACCCAGTGATCGCGAAATCCTAGAAACCTATCAATCACAAAAATGTTGTGAGCCAGGAGACAACTAAAACCTTATAAACCCAATGATCACAAAATCCTAGCAACCTATCAATCACAAAAATGTTGTGAGCCAGGAGACAACTAAAACCATATAAACCCAGTGATTACGAAATCCTAGCAACCAATCACAAAAATGTCGTGAGCCAGGAGACAACTAAAACCTTATAAACCCAGTAATCACGAAATCCTAGCAACCCATCAATCACAAAAATGTCGTGAGCCAGGAGACAACTAAAACCTTGTAAACCCAGTGATCACGAAATCCTAGCAACCCATCAATCACAAAAATGTCCTGAGCCAGGAGACAACTAAAACCTTGTAAACCCAGTGATTACGAAATCCTAGCAACCCATCAATCACAAAAATGTTGTGAGCCCGACTAAAAATGTTGTAAGACAACTAAAACCTTTTAACCCAGTGGTTGAAAACCGTCACAAAAACCGTGTAAATCCAGCGATTATAAAAACTATGTAAGCCCAGTGATCACGCAATCCTAGTAACCTACCAATACAAAAATGTTGTGAGCCAGGAGACAACTAAGACCTTATAAACCCAGTGATAACGAAATCCTAACAACCAACTAATCACAAAAATTTTGTGAGCCAG
>CM040191.1:52318188-52320688 GCA_022606455.1 Callitettix versicolor
TTTAAAACATTATTTCCTGAGCATTTTACAAACGTCAGTAAAACAACATCAGACATTCGTTTATTTTCGTGACAGGTTGTTTGTAATAACTCGAAGGGAGCTGCTTGCAACTGATTGTACCGAGCGTTGTGAAAACAGTTCCGAATATTTGGAGCAAAGCGTTCTATACGAACGTTCCAAGAACATTTGGACAGATTTAAAATCCGAAAGCCTGAAGAAATTTATTCATCTGTGATATATCTGGCAGAGTTGAATACACTTTTATTCGCTGTGCTTTTAGCAATTACACAAATGTGTTGTTAAAATTTAAAACGTCTGCCGATAATTTTTTTACTGTGGTGGCAGCAGTGGAGCCTAGCGATTCCACCAGACGGGAGCTCTAAGCCTATTCTCACTAGTGACGCGCGATTGCGAGATATTGTTATAATCGAGACAATCGACCACCGTACAACAAAACAATCGAGTCAACCATTGAATCCCAGTCGAGTTGAACAATCGAAATGTGTAAAAATTCTCATCGCGATGGTTCCTAATTGGTGACTTTGTTGTTAGCTCAACGCCTTAATTTTCTTTGACTCGACATCACAAATCGACAAAAACATTTCGTTTTTAATCGATTGTACGTGCGAATTATTAATATTAATAAAGTGCTTTATTAATATTATATTACCAAATATATAATATTTGTGCTTTATTTAAAATTTCTGCTAGGATTATTTTCACTATGTTCAGTATAATAACCTGCCTTCTCTAGCTTCGTCAATTCCTCTTTCGTTGACGCGTTTCGGAGAACCTCCATCTTCAAAAACCATTTCTATACTGGTCACCAATATTATGGCTCGTCCTATTTATAACTTTCTAGCTCCACCTCGTTATTGACGTGCCTGTGTTCAACACGTGTACATTAAACCTAACGAGAACGTTAGAACATCAGAAGCGACCACGTTAGGTTTAATGTACACTTGTTGAACACAGGCACGTAAATAGAGGGAGTACGAGGTGGAGCTAGAAAGTATAAATAGGACGAGCCATAATATTGTTGACTAGTATAGATACAGTTTTTCAAGATGGAGGTTCTCCGAAACGCGTCAACGAAACAATAATTGACGAAAGTAGGGAAGTGCTTTATTATTATCAAATAAATATTTAAAAAATCGACATAAAATTTTACAAAGTCATCACAAAAAAACTTCTTTTATATTACTTCAGCGTGATCCAAGGGACTATCTTCTGAACCGAAAAGAAATTTCGAGTTTTTGCCTATACAAATAATATATGCACTAATAATATTAATAAGCCATTCAGAATTAAATTTATTTACTTTATACTTTAATTGCAATGTGTAATAAACAACTACATATTTATACATACCAAATACAGCAATGACACAAAATTAATTAATTAAGCCGCCTCTGTGGACTAGTTGATAGCGTACTAGACTTTCACCCCGGACCCGGGTTCGATTCCCGGCCAGGGCTTAGAATTTTCATACGCTATAAATCATCCCATCGTCTGCATTAGCCCAAGTGTGCACAATAGTCGGACGTTAAAAAAAATCATAATTATTTAAAAAACATATTTTTTTAAAGTTAATACGAGTGGTCAAACCTTGATGGGTTTTGACAACACCCATTTCAATTGCAAGTTGACGATTCACTCGATTGTTTTGCCGCTGATTGAACTGACCAACTAAGCATGTAAATGTAGGCAACAAGAGAACTCGGCGAGTTGTTGAACTCGGGTAGAAAAACAATCGTCACGTGTCGACTGACGAGTCAAATACAATCGCGAAGCATCGAGATGTTTTTACAATCGAAACAATCGAATAAACATTTCGTAATCGCGCATCGCTAATTCTCACTCAACCACTGCAGAAGTGATGGGAGTATTACGGCCCGTTAGAGAGTTCTGAATAACTCATCTGCACACATTGCTTATCATGTAGCCGCCTCGGTGGCCTAGTTGATAGCGTACTGGGCTTTCACTTCGCGAACCCGGGTTCGATTCCCGGACAGGGCTTCGCATTTTCATACGCTAAAAATCTCCCATCGTCTGCATTAACCCAAGTGTGCACAATAGCCGAACGTTAACAAAAAAAAATGCTTATCATGTTCCCAGAAGAGAACAGTGTTCAACTTTGTCAACCAAAAACAAAAATGCACTTTATCGTGTCCCGCTGTACTTTTTCTTTGACTGTTTTATAAACGTAAAAAAATGTCTCAAACGCTTACTTAAAAACAATTTTGAGCGTTTGTTGACTCAATGCAGTCTGAATACACTGATGCACTATACTGCGCCAAAGTAAAGTGGTTTACTACAGGACTTGTTTTCGAGTTGGCTTAAGAGCTGAACGAAGAAATTATTTCGTTCATGCGTGAAAAACGGACGATTTAAAAAATACTGCATGGCTTTCGGAAGATCAACTGTTTTTTTTTTTTTTTTTTTTTTTTTTTTTAACAACTACCCCACTTCCTAAGGAAAAACAATAATTCCAGAGGTG
>CM040191.1:52325688-52330688 GCA_022606455.1 Callitettix versicolor
TGATGCACTATACTGCGCCAAAGTAAAGTGGTTTACTACAGGACTTGTTTTCGAGTTGGCTTAAGAGCTGAACGAAGAAATTATTTCGTTCATGCGTGAAAACGGACGATTTAAAAATACTGCATGGCTTTCGGAAGATCAACTGTTTTTTTTTTTTTTTTTTTTTTTTTTTTTTAACAACTACCCCACTTCCTAAGGAAAACAATAATTCCAGAGGTGGAAGATAAACTTTTAAGCCACGAGAAAATCTTGAGAAGACTCCGTCATGATTTCGAACGCAGGTTTAAAGACTTTAAAAATATTGAACAGAACTATTTTGTTTTTTTTTTTTTTGTTGGTGTTTAAAGGCCGAATATTGTGCACACTTGGGCTAATGCAGACGATGGGATGATTTATAGTGTATGAAAATGCCAAGCCCAGTACGCTATCAACTGGTCCATCGAGGCGGCTATATCTTCAGTATACTATTTAATTTAAACGTGAACGTGAGAACAGAATTTCGGCTTAAACTAATTGCGTTATAACACTTACTTCAAACAATTATTTGTTAACGTCACAAAAGAGGATTTTGCAAAACATCTTCCCCTTTAAAAATTAATAATTGTCCTTTATACATTACTTGACATATACATTGACCAATATTTACCGACAAGTAAATTATAACTTTTAAGCGTATCCAGGAGGGGTTTGCGGTTGTAACAAAACACACACACACACACACACACACACACACACACACACACACACACACACACACACACACACACACACACACACACACACACACGACAGTGGGACGAATCAACAAATGGACGATGGACATACCAACTCATAGGTAACATCCAGGATTGGTGCAACAGGGTTCATGGGGAGGTGGATTTTTATCTCACACAGATTCTCACTGGGCATGGTTGCTTCCGAGCTTACGTGTTCCGTTTCGGGCTGGAAACGGACTCGGCTTATCCCCTCTATCTTCCAACAGTGGAGGAAGATACGGAGCAGTTATCAAAGTGGACCCTATTGATAATAAAAAAATGGTACAGTCATTGGAACTGTCGGCAGAAGCTAACGCTTCTTAAATATATATATATATATATATATATATATATATATATATATATATATATGTATCGAATTTATATATATATATATATATATATATATATATATATATATATATTAAGGGAAAGCACATTGAGGCTATTATCACCTCCCTAAATGTAAGTGTGAGTGTAAAGTGTTAAAGTCGTAAGTATAGTGTTGTAAGAGTAAGTGTGTGTTAGACTCGGGTACCGCGAGGGACGTCTAAATCCTCTCAATAGGTGCAGCTAGTCTGCACCCCCGGCTTATATATATATATATATATATATATATATATATATATACACACAATCGTAAGTATGTATATGTATATATATATATATATATATACAATCGTAAGTATGTATATATATATATATATATATATATATATATATACATATACGTCTCGAGAATATAGAAAATATAAATATAAGATATTTAACTTCTCTAGAATATAAGAACAATAAAACTAACGCACGTGTTATTACTGAATATAAACCGTATACCATTGAATTGTTGCTGCCGGCACTATTTACACAACACCATTAAATGCGCGCGCGACGAGAACATGAGAAGAAAAAAAGAAAGAGAGAGAGAGAGAGAGAGAAAAGAAAGAGATAGAGAGAAGCATGCACGTTGTATGTACACACAGGCACAAAACATACATACGCGCGTGACCAACTCAGTCGGAACCGGCAGACGAAAGAAAGGAGAAGAGCTGAAAACTGGAGGAGGTCTGTGTAATACTTCCCCTACTCGCGTTACTTACGCTTCGTAAGCCTACTCGATGAAACCGAGTCACTCCATGGTGACAAATACAAAGTGCACAACGCGGTATAAGAAGCTAACGCTTCAAAAAACTGGAAGATTTTTAACACATTCCAACTGTAGTTTAGTTAAGTTTTGACGTCATTATTTGTCTCTCAACAAACCCCAAACCCGCTAATAAAACAACTACTAAATTACTGCACGATTATATTATTAAATATTATTAACGTTTGGATTGTACATAGCCGCCTCGGTGGCCTAGTGGATAGCGTATTAGGCTTTCACCCCGAGGACCCGGGTTCGATTCCCGTTCAGGGCTTGGCATTTTCATACGCTATAAATCATCCCATCGTCTGCATTAGCCCAAGTGTGCACAATAGTCGGGCGTTAAACACAAAAAAAAAAAAATGGATTGTACATGCTTAGTGAAATGTACTAGGCTTCTTCAGTGCAATTATAACATCAGACAGAAAAACACAAATATTAAAAAAATGTTGTTCTTAGCAAGTCTAGTTGAAAAACCGTAACTTTTAAGATTATTTGAATAACCTAAAGGTATTTTAAAACATCCTCTTACCTTACTAACTACTAAAATTATAGCGTTTTTTTTTTTAAAAATAACAATAAAGTTGCCCTCAGAAGGCTTCAAAACTCGTCTAAGTTTGGATAAGTTTCCAGTGAAAGACCATCAGTCTGGTAACACCCTCCATTACGCCTATCAAGTAAGTTATTATTAGTTGCTTTCAAACTATTGCATTTCGTTTACCTGACTGGTAAGTGAAGTATAAACATGTCCTAACAGGTAGATCACTGCAAAACGGATTAGCTAGATTAAAGCTGGTTTATCGACATGTAACGGGTCAGTGCACATGATATAGTCAGGAGTGCCACCAGTTTCAGAGTAAATCGTAAAAAACCAGGTAACTGTTTGGATTTAGTTCGCTTGTTTTTCTTTTGATTTCCTCTGAAAAAGCATTTTATGGAGATAACAACACTTGTTTAGAAAATTTTTTTATACAAATCGTTAAAATACGGGATTTGTAATGTGTTACTTAATACT
Organism: Callitettix versicolor; assembly: GCA_022606455.1. Taxonomy (NCBI): domain Eukaryota; kingdom Metazoa; phylum Arthropoda; class Insecta; order Hemiptera; family Cercopidae; genus Callitettix; species Callitettix versicolor. Next base: position 52,328,600 of record CM040191.1, read on the forward strand.
TGCTACACAGATTTCATATTCAAAACAAAATTTTAACAAAACACAATGAACGGATTTCGATAAATTGGGTGAATTATTCGGTGTTTTTATTAGATATCTAGTTACAAGATTTAGACTGGGTACATGCCCCAACACATGTTTTTCGGGAATTATGCTTTACGGTTACATTTACGCTAAATTTAATCAAAAACTTCAACACCGATTTTGAGAAAAACACTTTTTTTTATATTGTTTGACCAAGATATGACTTAAAAGAAGAATACCCTGATGTGTAAATTACTACACCTGCCCGTCAAACATGATCGAAATCATTGAATTAATTAGTTTAGTTGTAAGCGATGACAGATATCAGTGTAAATACTACTTTTATACACTAAGTGAACTGGAAAACGAATAACCATCAAAAATTAGGATCGATTTTTCTCAATATCGAATTTCAATGTTGTAAAATTGAAAAATAAGCTAACGGAATTCATAACTGGACCCTTAACCTAAATGAATTACCTATTTCGCATAAAATAAGAACCTGCGTTACTGAAACTTTATACATGAGATACGAACAAGTTCGTCAGAACATGAGGGAACTCTCACGCCACATTTGAAGGCTTTATAATGAAATAAAACCGACTTAAAACCGATAATAGGTCTGTAAACAATATTCCACGAGCAGTATAACATTTCCCCGTGTGAGTGCAGCACAGTGCAGGCGTAGGTGACAGAAATAATTAATTGTGCGTGTACCAAAACAGCTGATTGATAAAAAACATTTGTAAGTAATATTTAAATTATTACTGTGTACAAGATTTAAACAATAATTGACCAAATTTGTACATAAAGTAGAATCGGTAAGACAATCTAGAGCAGTTCTAATATGTAAATGTTATTTAGTAAACGACTCTGCTTTTAGTAAACAGTAAATACTGTAACTTAATTTAGGTAAGTAGTGTAAAATCCGTTATAAGGTACAATGTAATAGTTGAGTCATTAATTTTATGGGTTATAGTTTTAAATACGAAAGTAGAGCAAAGTAAGGAATTGTTGTATTAAATAAGCTAAAAGTAACGAATGGCATTGCTTTAAAATATCTAAGAACTTCCTGTGTACATTGAATATGTTTCGGTTTTTTTGTCATTAGCTGCAAAAGGTCACACAAGCCTACTAGTGAGCTTTGATACCGACCATCACTTTTTGAACTTAGAAAAATCCGTTAAGTAAATACCGTTAAATAGTTTTCAAAACGGCGGCGTTTTCAAATCTTAAAAATTCATTAAAACAATTTATCTTAAGCTTTTTGAGAATCACATTAACTGCAGTAACGAGCGTTAAAATTACCTTAAATTAACATTTAAAATTTTCACTATGTTCAGTATAATAATCTGCCTTCCTTGCTTTGTCAATTCTTTCGTTGATGCGTTTCGGAGAACCTTCATCTTCTAAAACTATTTCTATACTAGTCACCAATATTATGGCTCGTCCTATTTATACTTTCTAGCTCCACTTCGTACCCTCTATTTACGTGCCTGTGTTCAACAAGTGTACATTAAACCTAACGTGGTCGCTTCTGATGTTCTAACGTTCTCGTTAGGTTTAATGTACACGTGTTGAAAACAGGCACGTAAATAGAGGGGGTACGAGGTGGAGATAGAAAGTTATAAATAGGACGAGCCGTAATATTGGTGACTAGTATAGATATAGTTTTTGAAGATAGAGGTTCTCCGAAACGCGTCAACGAAAGAAGAATTGACGAAGCTAGGGAAGGCAGATTATTATACTGAACATAGTGAAAATAATTCTAGCAGAAAAGAAGAAGTATATAAAGAGAATTTAAAATTTTCAAAATCCACTGAAATTAACAAAATGTATTTGACGATAATTAGTTTGTGTAAAGTTTATAATGCTGTTTTGTGCAATTTCAATGGTGAAAACTGATTGTAAGATAAAAAATGTTAGAAACTGGCTTCAATGAAGTCAGCGAGACAGTTGCGTGCACAATTATTATTAAAACAATCTGTATATATCGCATTGTGTTAATAGTTGTCACCTAACTGAGAAACAAAGTGATGCCTTATAAGTAAGCGGCACCGAGTTA
>CM040191.1:52335688-52340688 GCA_022606455.1 Callitettix versicolor
TTCGTCATCTTCAACGTCTTCACGGCCTTCTTGGAAACGCTTATACCACTCGTAAACTCTTGCTTTACTCATAGCAGCGTCACCATAGGCCTTTGTTAACATTTCACACACTTTGTTACCCTTTATTCCATTTTTTACGCAAAATGTTATACAAATTCTTTGATCCATTTCTTTTAACAAACGAAAATCGCCGAGATCATAAAAACACGTCTATCCTTAGTGGCTGTCATAGACAAAGTCAACAATGAAAACAGCTGAAAGTTTTATCATACTTGAAGGTCATGTATACAAACATAACAAAAAAAATGTTTGACAATCGGACTCTCCAAGCCCGCGAAATTTAAAATTTCTCGTTACTTTCTGAACACACCTCGTATAAAAAACTAATTTCTGAAAGTTGTAACATCTGGGAACAGATCTGTGAGGAAAATTCGAGCCACCAAGGGCGCAATTCAACAGTCCTGTTTATAGGCTTTCCTGCATTTCACTGACTACAAGGAAAACTTTAACGTTACCCTTAAAAAATGCTTAAACAGGTTTTTTTGTCAAATATAATCATACACATCACTGAAAATAGTGTAGCAAATTTCTTTTTCAAAGATTAATTTGCTTTTTGAATCTCTATATCACTAAATGTGAGCAAAATCTGAAGAACCGATTGAGAAATTAGAAACCGGATAGAACTCCGTCTCTGAATTGCGTGGGTTCGAGACTGCAGTTACTACGATACACTTTATTTTTTCAGGATTTTTTTCATTTTTATTTTTAAGTGGCAATAGTGACTTTTGTGTGGATGGATTTAAAATGTATCTTCGAGCAATATCGGAATCGTTGTAGCCAAATTTGAAAAGTGTTTTTCATTTTTTAAAAAAACGGTTTTTGACAAAAGCCGAACTCGAAAACCAAAAACCGTTTTAAAATTAAAGGATATGTCTTCAAATATGGAAAACGTACTGCTAGGTTGTTTGCCAAAAATTTCAAAGAAATCAGTGTAGTAATCTTCAGGTATGTGTACAAACGAACACACATGAATATTAAAAACCATTTTTTTGCATTCAGGGGACCTGAAAAGTAGTATAAACTAAAAGACAGATTTTTGTAAGATACCACATTTGTTATGACTTTTTATTTGTGGAGTTTATCAAAAGATTACTATTAAAGTCAATCAAATCAACAAAAATATAAATTAGTGATATACAATCAGCTCTTTTGAAATTAAAAATATTTTACTTATAGTCTGTATTTGCTCGTTGTTTTATTAATTATAAGTTAAAAACTAAAATAAAATTAATTGCACTATCCTACCATCAAGACATATAAAGTAATTGTTTTTCGCTGAAATTCACTTTTATAAAATAACTAAAAGTAGTAGGCCTACACCTTATTGTAATTTTAATAAACTTTCTAAAAATATTTTAAATTAGAAATCTATGTTTTGCAACCTTATAGTGTCTTGGTTTTAAATTTTGTAATTCAATTTGAGGGGAAAGATCACCTATGAGGCCTACGTACCAAAAATGCATGTCATTAGGCTTGTTTAGAATACAATTGATTAATAATGACTGTATTAGGATTTTATTTTAATGTTGTAAGCATAGGCCTACAATTAGAATTGTAATTAGAATAAATATTTCATAACGATAGGAATATTAGAATAAAAAATAAACCACTTTCATAGATATACTGACAAACAGTTCCAAAATAAATACTTTCTGGGATCCTGAAACACTTTTCGACTAAGGCCTACAAAACATATTTTTGAGGTTAAGTTCAGATTTCGACTCTAGAAATAAATATTTCCCGTACCTAATTAATTAAGATTGAAGATTAAGATTTAAGGTATTTATGCAGTGTAGCCTGTTCTGCATTTTTCGATATTTTATTTACTAAAACGCTTTATTACATACCCAAAAGCAATAATCAAAAATATAAAAGTGCGGAAACCACGAGAAGTACGAAGATCGAAAATAAAAGTGAACAACATAACCTCAAAATTGCTACCGCGCGACATTCGCTAACGTGTTGTAGATGGTAAAACGATAAAAATACGTCTAAAACGGGTTTTGCGTGATGAAAACTTTATTTTTTTTAACAAAAAAAAACCATAACCTAACTGACACGGTTGTTAGGCTTAACACGGTGATGCGTGAATATAAGTGTTGGAAGGCGTACAATTGCCTTTCTGACAACGGCTTTGTCCATCTCACGGTCAACCACTCGGTTAATTTCGTTGATTATGAGACAGGTACACACACGAATACGATCGAAAGATGAATACCTAATCTGTATCAGTTAGGTTCATCAAGCAAGTACCATGTTAGTTAGGTTATTGAGTATTCTTTTTCTTTTAAAAAAAGTTTTTTTTTTCAAGCATCACCGTGTTAGGCCTAACAACCGTGTTAGTTAGGTTATGGGCTTTTTGGTTTAAAAAAATAAATTTTTTATCACGCAAAACCCGTTTTAGAAGTATTTCTATGCTTTACCGATCTACAACACGTTAGCCACTTGCGGTAGCAATTTTGAGGTTATGTTGGTCACTTTTATTTTCGATTTTTATCGTACTTCTCGTGGTTTCCGCTATTTTGGATTATTGCTTTTGGGCACGTAATAAAGCGCTTCAATAAAAAAAAATACCGAACGAGGCATAACAGGCTACAATGCATACCTTAGATACCTACAATACGTATACCTTAGGGTATACGTTATTAAAATATTGTCTAGGTTAAAATAACTAACTTACCAATATATTCATGCATTCTAAGCAATCACCATGTTTTAATTTTAAAGTAAGAAACCACTAAACACATTACACATAAATAAATATGTTTTACAAGAAAAATACTGTAGAGAGAAATTAAAAGAAAACTACACGTTAAACTTTAACAAGGTAAAACAACTGACTTGCCAACTGATGAAGTAAAAACATTGATTGTTAGAAAGGAGGAGGAGCTAAGGTTTAGATTACTTAACGATATTGTGAAGGCAGTGCTATGCCTGCTTATACCCTAACTAGATTCGTTACTTCTTGATTACTTCGTTGACGTATTAACATAACAATTTACTTTCTTTTTGTTTTACATCGGTGTTCCGCAATCTTGAACATGAATGTTTGATTATTTAATTAATTTAATATACATGCAGCTACTTAACTACGGTATTATTGTATAAGAATTCTTGCAATAGTCATTAGTTATAGTTCAATATAGGTCTTGATTAATTTTGAGTATATTTAACTAATGAATAAGTCAAAAAGGAACTGGTATATTGTTTGTAGAATTTTAGTAAGAAAAATGTCTGCCGCAGATCAATGTTGCAGTAGTTTATTGGTTAAGACAATAGTCTACAAATTTAAAAGTTGGTAGGTAGTTCGAATTTTAATAGGTGAATCGAATTTCTTTTAGAATAAATATGGATTTTTCGAAGTGAATACTTCTTATGGCGGGGTATGGATGTATGTTTTACACGGGAAAAAAATTCAGTTTGCCGTCACGCATCACGCTCTTATATATATTTTTGTTTTAAAATGTATTTTTGAAGTAAAAACTTGTATATTCGCGCCATTATATTACTTACCTAGTCCAACTTAATTATTTAGTTTTGTGTCAAGTGTTAATTGTGTAACAGTGACGTTTTATACGTTTATTATACGAGGGCTATTCAGAAAGTAGATTACGTTTTTGGATAAAAAAAAAACTAAGTACAGGAAAAAAATTTTATTATATACATTTGAAAGAGGAACTAAAATACTATTTTTCGACATAATCGCCAAACAAATTTAGACATTTGTCATATCGGTGAACTAGCTTTGAAATTCCCGTGTCGTAGAATTCCGCCGCCTGTGACGCCAGCCAGTCAGTCACGCCCGCGCGGAGATCTGCGTCGTCATCGAAGCGCTGTGTTGCAAGCCAAGTCTTCATCTTCGGGAATAAGTGGAAATCACTAGGTGCCAGGTCCGGACTGTAGGGTGGATGAGGAAAATCTCCCACTTGAAGGCCGTCAAGACGTCTTTTGTTCGATTTGCCGTGTGAGGGCGGGCATTGTCGTGCAAAAACAACACTTTTGCACTCAGTTTTCCTCTCCGCTTGTTCTGGATAGCTCGTCTTAAGTTTCGTAATGTTTGGCAATACCTTACTGAGTTTATGGTTGCTCCACGTTCTAGGAAGTCAACCAGAAGAACACCTTTCCTGTCCCAAAAACAGTCGCCATGATCTTCCTTGCTGACAGGGTTTGCAAACATTTCCTCGGTTTTTGGGGAATTTGTGTGCCCCACTCCATAGACTGTAGTTTTGTCTCACAGGTAACGTGCTTAACCCAAGTCTCATCTCCCGTTACGATGCGATCAAGAAATGATTCACCATCTTTGTCGTAAGCGTCCAGAAATGACAACGATGCAGCCATACGCTGACCCTTGTGCTGTTCTGTCAGGAACTTTGGCACCCATCTGGCACAAAACTTATGGTATCCTAACTTTTTGGTGACAATTTCGTACAACAATGTTCGCGAAACTTGTGGGAAACAAAGTGAAAGTTCGGTTATTGTGAAACGGCGGTTTTCACGAATTTTTCATTGACATTTGCAACCAGCTCATCACTCACAATGCTCGGTCTGCCACTCTTCTCTTCGTCATGAACATTACTTCGTCCACCCTACAGTCCGGACCTGGCACCTAGTGATTTCCACTTATTCCCGAAGATGAAGACTTGGCTTGCAACACAGCGCTTCGATGACGACGCAGATCTCCGCGCGGGCGTGACTGACTGGCTGGCGTCACAGGCGGCGGAATTCTACGACACGGGAATTTCAAAGCTAGTTCACCGATATGACAAATGTCTAAATTTGTTTGGCGATTATATCGAAAAATAGTATTTTAGTTCCTCTTTCAAATGTATATAATAAAATTTTTTTCCTGTACTTAGTTTTTTTTTTATCCAAAAACGTAATCTACTTTCTGAATAGCCCTCGTATATTGGTAGGTGTGAATAATAAATATTTAAATAATT
>CM040191.1:52345688-52385688 GCA_022606455.1 Callitettix versicolor
GCTTTTAGTGCGCATGTCTGTCGTTTGGCACGCCACTTGTTTCCGTTTGTAATTCTTTTCGTTCTAAGGATTGTAAAAAACTAGAAACCACATACAGTAATTGTGACACTTGCCTATTTGTTTTCGCTTTAGACAGTCATTATTGAACTATAATATTTTGAAGTGTTACCTTGTCAGCGACCTATTTTGTAATCGGTAGAGTTTTCAGATTAGAGTGTGTGTTTATATCCCACAATATGTAATGTTTTTATAATGTACAGTTTGTTATGATTCATAATACTGAGCGGGACCCTAACTAAAATATTGAATTTAACAAAAATATGACTAAGTTTGTCATTTATTCACAAAATAATGTGTATAAGTTATTTAAATTTTATATGTATGTATATAATAATTTGTAATTGGGAAAACGTCTTTGCAGTACCGTAAAATTGGGGAATTTTTACGTAACTGGTGGGGAAAAATTGTAGTATCATCTGGCAGCACTGACCTGAACTTTGATGGCCTGTATGAAGTACAAGCTAGTAGAAAACAATTTAAAACAGAGAGACTATATGAAGAAGCCTATTAATTTTTATGTGGTTTTTCTTTCTTTAAATTATTATTTGTGCTGTTTTGATTAAATTAAACAATCTTATTTACCAAAAAACAATAATATAACAGTATTTTTTGCGAATTTCTATTGAAAAACGATAATGATAAAAACTTTAACCGGAACCTCGAAATTAATGCCGTTCCTTTTGAACAATTTTTAAGGGATATTTAAAAGTGTGTGTGTGTGTGTGTGTGTGTGTGTGTGTGTGTGTGTGTGCGTGCGTGCGTGTACGTGCGTGTGCGTGTACGTGCGTGTGTGTTAATAATAACGGTAAAACAAGGGCAGTAACTGCGTCTCGAACCCACAAACGTGAGGCAGGCAATTCAGCAGACTGACCGGTGTCTGAGCCACATAGACCAAAGAGCGTTTACATGCCACAACTATTTTCAGAGGAAATATTGTTAAGACGTTTCGCCAAAATTGTATCTGACATCTTCGAGGTGGTACTCGGTCCATGTCTTAAGTCGAACCACCAGAAGACTTGAGTTCGATTTCTAGAAAGAGTTGTAACGAACGGATGTGCACAGGTTCTCACCACGTGTAAGCTTATGTATGGGGGGAAGAGAGAGAGAGAGAGAGAGAGAGAGAGAGAGAGAGAGAGAGAGAGAGAGAGAGAGAGTTGTGTTTAACGTCTGACTATTGTGCACACTTGGGCAAATGCAGACGATGGGATGATTTATAGCCTATGAAAATGCCAAGCTTTGGCCAGGAATCGAACCCGGGTCCTGGGGGTGAAAGTCTAGTACAACTAGGCCACCGAGGCGGCTAGAGAGAGAGAGAGAGAGAGAAGGGAGAAAGAGAGAGAGAGAGAAAGAGAGAGAAGGAGAGGAAGAGTGAGAGAGGGAGAGAGGGAGAGGGAGAGAGAGAGAGAGAGAGAGAGAGAGAGAGAGAGAGAGAGAGAGAGAGAGAGGTTAGTCCTGTAGTTTTCACAATTTTGACTCTGATTAAAACTTGACACAAAATCAATTTTAATACGGTCGGACATGTTTGTTATTGCTTAAAATCCGTTCAACCGATTGAATTGTAACAGCTATTTTTTCATAAATTGTAAAAATATTTTTCATAAAGCAACATTTTTTTTTTACACTTTGTTGAATATTGGATTTCACTATTCTAATCAGCGATAAAATTTGCGTTAGCATTATTTCAAATTCCACAGAAAAATAGGAAAACGAATTTGACAACAAAATATTTTTCTCAGATTTCGGCTTTGACAAATCTACTATTCATAGTTTTTTGACGTATCGTTAAAGCGCTAGAGGGGCGTTACAGACAAACGCTGGCGTGGAAACTTGCTTAACGCATAAATAAGAATGAAAACATACTAATTAGTGTGAAAACCCTTGGCAATAAAGATTATAAATATTTAATTTGCGTTTTCATTAACACAGCGATTTTAGGATACGCCGCCTCGCTCAGCACTCGACGTGGGTGCAGCACCCCCTCCCGCCGCAATGGTTGAACACTTGATGCTATTCTTGGCCAATGTCGGTCAATGTTGGGGAACCCTGGCCGTAGCCTTGCTTCGCTTATTGTGAACAGCGCTCCTCTTATTCACAACGCGTCACCATTCTACAATTACAATTACGGTAATAGACTACACTCAGTGTAACAATTGTGACTGTGTGGTCGAAACTGTTCTTTTCTGTAACAGGTTCCAACGTTACCGTTCCAATCCAGTAATACGTTCCATAACTTTGTTAAAAAATTATGACTACATAAAACAGTCATCATAATTGTTAAAGACGATTTTGAGAAAATTTGACCAAAATATTGTTATTCTAAAATCATAACCAAATCTTTATCGTAGTATGTTCTTCATTTTAATAAGTAAGTATAGCAAGTAATCAAAATGTAAATGTAAAAAAATCCATGACAACGTACTAATAAACTGTAACAATTGGGCGAAACGGTTACTTTTCTGTAACAGGTTCCAACCCAGTAATACGTTCCATAACTCTGTTTAAAATATATGACTTCACTAAAACAAAATTCATCATAATTGTTAGAGACGATTTTGAGAAAATCTGACCAAAATATTTTTCTCCTAAAATCATAACTAAAACTTTATCGTAGTATGTTCTCATTTTAATAAGTAAGTATAGCAAGTAATCAAAATATAAATGTAAAAAAATCCATGACAACGTACTAACAAACTGTAACGATCGGGCGAAACGGTTACTTTTCTGTAACAGGTTCCAACCCAGTAATACGTTCCATAACTCTGTTAAAAAAATATGACTTCACTAAAACAGTCGTCATAATTGTTAGAGACGATTTTGAGAAAATCTGACCAAAATATTTTTCTCCTAAAAACATAACCAACTTCTTCATCGTTTTATGTTCTTCAATTTAATAAGTAAGTATAGCAAGTAATAAAAACGTAAATGCAAAAAAATCCATGACAACGTACTAATAAACTGTAACAATTGGGCGAAACGGTTACTTTTCTGTAACAGGATCCAACTCAGTAATACGTTCCATAACCCTGTTAAAAAAATATGACTACGCTAAAACAGCCATCTAATTGTTAGAGACGATTTTGAGAAAATTTGACCAAAATATTTTTATTCTAAAATCATAACTAAATCTTTATAGTAGTATGTTCTTCATTTTAGTAAGTAAGTATAGCAAGTAATCAAAATATAAATGTAAAAAAATCCATGACAACGTACTAACAAACTGTAACGATTGGGCGAAACGGTTACTTTTCTATAACTGGTTCCAACTCAGTAATACGTTCCATAACTCTGTTAAAAAAATATGACTAGGGCCTATACTAAAACAGCCATCATAATTGTTAGAGACGATTTTGAGAAAATCTGACCAAAATATTTTTATTCTAAAATCATAATCAAGTTCTTTGTCGTTTTATGTTCTTCATTTTAATAAGTAAGTATAGCAAGTAATCAAAACGTAAATGTAAAAAAATCCATGACAACGTACTAATAAACTGTAACAATTGGGCGAAACGGTTACTTTTCTGTAACTGGTTCCAACCCAGTAATACGTTCCATAACTCTGTTAAAAAAATATGACTTCACTAAAACAGTCGCCATAATTGTTAGAGACGATTTTGAGAAAATCTGACCAAAATATTTTTATTCTAAAATCATAACTAAATCTTTATCGTAGTATGTTCTTCATTTTAGTAAGTAAGTATAGCAAGTAATCAAAATATAAATGTAAAAAAATCCATGACAACGTACTAATAAACTGTAACAATTGGGCGAAACGGTTACTTTTCTGTAACAGGTTCCAACTCAGTAATACGTTCCATAACTCTGTTAAAAAAATATGACTTCACTAAAACAGTCGCCATAATTGTTAGAGACGATTTTGAGAAAATCTGACCAAAATATTTTTATTCTAAAATCATAACTAAATCTTTATCGTAGTATGTTCTTCATTTTACTAAGTAAGTATAGCAAGTAATCAAAATATAAATGTAAAAAAATCCATGACAACGTACTAATAAACTGTAACAATTGGGTGAAAAAGTTACTTTTCTGTAACAGGTTCCAACTCAGTAATACGTTCCATAACTCTGTTAAAAAAATATGACTTCACTAAAACAAAATTCATCATAATTGTTAGAGACGATTTTGAGAAAATCTGACCAAAATATTTTTATTCTAAAATCATAATCAAGTTCTTTGTCGTTTTATGTTCTTCATTTTAGTGAGTAAGTATAGCAAGTAATCAAAATATAAATGTAAAAAAATCCATGACAACGTACTAATAAACTGTAACAATTGGGCGAAAAAGTTACTTTTCTGTAACAGGTTCCAACTCAGTAATACGTTCCATAACTCTGTTAAAAAAAATATGACTACACTAAAACAGTCGTCATAATTGTTAGAGACAATTTTGAGAAAATTCGAACAAAATATTTTTCTCCTAAAAACATAACAAACTTCTTCATCGTTTTATGTTCTTCTCTTTAATAAGTAAGTATAGCAAGTAATAAAAACGTAAATGTAAAAGTTTATGTAACGTAATAACAAAACTATTGTGTCATTGTGGGACCTGTTTGGTTTAGCGCTCTGACCTATTTATTAGCGCGTAAGTGACATTTATCTGGCGAGTCTGTTCGGAAAGACACATATGCATTTGGTCGTGCAGTACAATAAAGCTGTGTTTTATGCTAAACAGCCCCTAGTCTAGCTAAGGGGAAAGGGAGCTTTAGCCATTGATCTGAGGGGAGGGGAGGGAGATCACCCTCTACAGGCTGTTTGTAAAAGAAGAACACTCGAGGAAATAGGTCAACGACTTAAAATACTGTAAAAACTAAAATAAATTCTAGTGTATTCTACCTTGCAGTTTGCTTTCAGTATGGCATTTACGTTATTTTGGATTTTTGGTAACGAATTACTTAAGTTTTGTATTTGAAGATACCTGTACTTTCTTCACATATTTTAGCAGGTATGCAAATTAGAAATCGTTCTTAAAGTTTTTATCGATATATTGTTTTTAAATTTAAAAAATGGTTTTCATTCGGAAGTCTGTCCTGAAGACTAAACGAATTAGTTTTTGATACAATTTTGTATGTAGGTCTTGTTTGTCCATATTTATTTCTTATTTTTTATTTATTTTTTTTTTAACGTCCGACTATTGTGCACACTTGGGCTAATGCAGACGATGGGATGATTTATAGCGTATGAAAATTCCAAGCCCTGGCCGGGAATCGAACCCGGGTCCTCGGGGTGAAAGCCCAGTACGTTCAGCGTGGTCAAGAGGTTTAAGGCGTTTAATTTTTTACTTAAATGTAACATAACCTTAAATATATATTCTAAACGTTTCGATCAATATTTACTAAAAATATTCGTAATTACCCAAAACTTACGAATTTCAATATTCCAAAACAAACCCTGTAAAATCAGCCTAATTTATCAAATTCGGGTGTTAGATTGTGCTCAAATTTCAGTCGCCTATGAAGATAGAAAAGTTTAAATTAAACAACATTTACAGTTCGAGAACAAATAAAAAAACCCAAAAAAACACTGACAATTATTAGATTTTTTAAAATTATTTTGAAACTGTTAATTTATTTTATTTCATAACTGTTACACTGAGTTCACTGAACAAAATCTGATATGAACCGTTTTGAAAAATTAGCCCGTTTTCAAAATCAAACTAATCGTGATCATTTACTGAATGAAAGTACACTTTTGTAGAATATTATGTAGCTATTCTGAACTATATTTTATAATAATTAATTACGCTATGTTATGTTAAGCATTTTCTAATATTATTAATAACAGCAGTACCATCTCTTCTCCAAATTATATTATTCTAAAAAAAATATGTAATTAATTACTATTATGTAAATGCTTTTTTAAAATATTTTATAGGCCTAATTACAACTTTAGGCCTAAACTATTTTAAAAAAATAAAATAAAATATACATTTTCAGTACTACATACAATTTTTTCGTTTATAAATAGTTTTTTTTAAAGTTTGATCTGTTGAAAATAATAATAAATATATTTGGTAAATACTTTTAAATTCAATTTTATATATAATTAACTTTCTCAGCTTTAAGAGATTCCGCTTCCTCATACACATTTTGTATCGATTTGATACAACAGAACAGCCTATAAACAGACACCTAGTTAAAGTTATTTTACAACTTCAGAATAAATAATATAATGTCAAAAATTTAATTACATTAAAACTTGTTTCATTAACTTAAGCTAAAATACAGAGAAGAGTTTTTTTCTTTCTGCAATAAAAAATATAGAAGTATTTTTACTACTAAATTTCATAAAAAAAGGAGCAACTCGAAATTGTGCGTACTTCAAGTTTTAAAAAAGCCCTACGTTATAATTTCTTCATTCTGTCTATTATTTAACTTAATTTAGAAAAATAAAATGTTCACCTGGTTTTCGGAGTTGAGGAGCTTCAGTTGGTCATTGATGAGGCTATACTTGGCCGACTCCTCTTTCCTCAACGCCCTTTCCTTCTTCAGTTCAGGGCTCCAGAAGGTCTTTATGCTGTGCATGCTGGATCCGAGTTTCTGATTAGTCAGTTCCAATTCTTTCTTCAAATTAGCCAACTCTCTCTGGAGGTCGTTATTCTGATGCTGTAACTCGCCGAGATATCCGCCCCCGGGGTCGCGCCCCATGTGAGTGTTCGGCGACTGGCGCGCGGATCTACTCCCGTACAGGTCCTCCTCCATGTACATACCTCTATCTAAGGACCGTTCCCGCCCTGCGGACCGTTCCAACGACCTGTCTCTCGGTTCCCTGATCGGCAAGAACTCGCGTTCGTGCATCCCTTCGGCCGTAGCGCGGTCGAGCGACTGGTATCGCACCGACATCGGATTTACCGGAGGACGGCTCGCGCTACGAGATCGATGGTGACCGCTCGCTCGGCTGCGATCGTCCATCATAACAGGGCTGGCGGGCTCGTCCTCGCGCCCGTAGTACGGCGAGTTCATGGACTGGTAACCTCCGGCATGCTGCTCGGGGGAGGTCGCTCCGGGACGACCGCTCTTGCGGCCGACTGGACTCCCTCTGTTGGTGATACCGGACGGGTAGTTCCTGGATGGGGAACGGTCTACTGTCGGCAGTTCTCCTAATCTTCGCGTACTCCTCGGCGATCGGTTACCCCCCGCACCGCTCAGAGTGGCCCCCCCGTAAGGGTCTCTGGACATGTTAGCGGTCGTCCACTGGTCCCCCCCTTCAGCATGTCTCACTCACTCACTCCGCACTCACTGACACTCGTCGCTGGGCTAGACTTGCACGGCAGCTGCGTACACTACTCTACGGCCCTGATCAATGAAGACCCCCTTCCCTACACTCGTACACTTTCACAGCATATTAATTTCGCATTCACGATCGCAGTTTACTACGCCCACAAAAACTGTTTTTACTTCGACTAAAACTAGTTTTTCTTCACTGCTTCGACTATTGCACTCGCTAACAAACTATCGATAAAATACAACAAATTCAGTTTATAGTAAAATTCGCGAATAGTCAGTCTCACACAACTCGCCCCTCCGACTGCTGGGCTAGGGAGCGAGTGCGCGGTGCGCCACCTTCTGGCTTTCTCCAATACTATACACTTTAGTTACAGAGCGCCGCTACAGAGTGCAGCACTGTACAATCAAAGTTAAATTAAATTGAATCATTGCCAAATGCTTCCGATGAATGAACGAGTAAATATGAATTAGGCAATTTTACATGAGATTATTTGTTATAAACTTTATATGAAGGTTGTTATTGCATATTTAATGGTTACTGGTAAAAGACTAACACGCAGATAAAAAATGACAAAATATTTAAGTCATTTTCATTATTATTTTGTCATCATTTAATTATTTTACATGCTTACTCTAAAAACACAAGAAATTAGATTTTTTTGATTCGGTGCGTGTGTGTGTGTGTGTGTGTGTGTGTGTGTGTGTGTGTGTGTGTGTGTGTGTGTGTGTGTGTGTGTGTGTGTGTGTGTGTGTGTGTGTGTGCGCGCGTGTGTGTGTGTGTGTGTGTGTGTATGTTCACAAATGCAATCGCAGCAAATTAAACTGTCAAATTTTCACGAAATCGGCATATAAATCTGTTTCGTTTACATATCGGGATGATTTAAATATCGCGACATTGGTTGTAATAAAATTTAGCTTGAATGTAATCCCATAGGAAACTTACGTATTAGAAACAAGCTCTTACACAGAAACATTAGGTTCGAGCGTTATCGAAAAGTAGAACCGGAAATGGATTCTTTATTTCGCTTAAATTTTAGTAATATACCGAAAATTCACGTACCAAGCCAACGTGCGAATTTTTAAATAAAAGATATTTATTTTTTCTAATTTGCTCCCTAATAGTATTTTTTTAAATTTGTCCAAACTTAAAATGAACTAGTTTCAACAAATTAGATCGGTATTCTTCTTTTTGACCAGTGTTTTCAAAAATTGAGATTATGTTGATCACGTGACTTTCCTAGCTTTGTAAATTTACTTACTGACGGGTTTAGAATTACCTCATTATCAAAACTTCCTGATTCGCTGTTTTATGCTAGTTATGCCCCTCTCCCACAAAGTCTACTCAAGAAGCTACAGATAAAAGGCCGGAAGATCGGTCTAGTTTCTCAATATCGATTCTTCAGATTTTGATCAAATTGTATCAATATATATATATCATAGAACTGTACCTATATTTATCGTACGGTATATTTATCATTGAAGAGTAAATGTAATATAGAAAAATAAACCAGATATCAGTTTAAATTTTTTTTTTAAAACCTTTTACAGTTTACATTTTTTCGATTTAATCCAAAACGTGTAATTACACTGCGTTACAAAAAAAAAAAAAACGTTTTTCTCCCAAGGGTTTTGTTGTCCGATTTTTACAGTATTTTTTGCGTTAAATCCGAAAAATCTATTTGTTTTTTTTACATCCCTTAAGGTTTTTTTGTGACACTTCAATAAAATTATTATATGTTACACCCATTTATTGCATTATTGAACCAATCTTAATCACACTTAAAATGTGGCTGCAGAAGATTTTCTTGAAAATTGAATCTTTTAAGTGTCCGATAGTAGTCAGCCAACATACTTAAACCCCATTTTCCCTGATGCTATTTTTTTTGCATGAAATGATTTGATTCTCCGTGTTCCTCACTTACATCCCCTAAGTTTGTGGAAAAAACTCCCAAGTGGGAGTGGAGGAAGTGGATTGACTGTACGCTTTCAACAACCTATTTATAGTCCCTATACCCGGTAGCTTTATTTCTTCCTCAAGAATTTTTTAGCGATGTTTTTGAAACAGATCCAGGCCATCTTTTCTGCTCTCGAAGTCGTCGTATTTTATCAGTTCCCTAATCTGTGGACCCACAAAGACACCTTTGATTTTTGCATAATTACCATTTATTTAAAATTCGCTACTCTTTTTCTTCAGTTATAATCACAAATAGAGATGCAATCAAAATTTATCAAAATCTAACGAACCAATTTCGATAGCTTACGCAAATTGTGCAACAAGATAATTTAAGGGCATCACGGTAAATGTTCTTAGAAATTAAATCTAATACAACAAAATCGTTTGCAAATTATTCACCAATCCTTGTGTCATTGAAAGAGTCTTTAAGCTACAGAGGAGAGAAATTAATTTATAATATTTTTTTCAGGATAAACAGCGCCTGCTCTACAGGATGGAACACATGCACAGGTTTATCGAACCCTTCTCTTTTGAAGACCAAAAACGTACCATTAAATTTAGAAAAGAATTCAGTACATAAAGAGGAAAATTCAAGACGGACAAACAAAGAAGTTAATGACGATATACATAACATCAATAAACTTGCAAATTCACAGAGATTTAAGAAAAATTACAAGTATGAAATGCATGGTAATTCACGGATGCTTTGCAAGAAAAGCTAATCTTGAGACAGTTGTAGAGAGCGTCTGCAGTTCAGGACTTCCGCGATGATTAACTTTTGGAGGAAAGGAAGCTTGACAACTACGAGGACAGGACGTTCTTCACAATTACGGAACAAATAACATACCAAAGATGATTAAAAAAGAAAAAGAATTATAAGACAGCTTTCAAAAGCAACTGGAGTTCAGAGCTCTTGAAAACCCTTTGGAAAAGTACGATAAAAATGATAAGCCAAAGATACCGTACAAAGAGGATCGAACCGCAGGAGAGCGCTGAGTAACTTTTGGAGGACAGGAAGCTTGACAACTCAATTCTTCACAATCACGAAACAAATAACATAGCAAAGATGTTTAAAAAATAAAGAGAATTATAAGATAGCTTTCAAGAGCCTCCGGCGTTCAGAGCTTTTGAAAACCCATTAGAAAAGTATGACACAAATGCCAAGCCAAAGATACCGTACAAAAGGATCGAACCGCAGGAAAACGTTGAGTAACTTTTGGAGGACAGGAAGCTTGACAACTCAATCCTTTCAAATCACGGAACAAATAATATACCAAAGATGTTACAAAATAAAACGATCCTAAAAAAGTTTAGAATTCAAGATGTTTGGAATTCAAGTATTTCGAGATGACGAATAAATATTACTTCAAAAAAAAGATGGAAGTCCCGACAAAAAAATGGTATTTTATAAAGAGAATAAATCCTAAGAGAGTCTAAAGGTACTTCATAAGAACAAATCTCAAAATTCGCGTCATATAATGAAAGACTAGACAGTACAATGCATTACGGAAGAAAAACACACTAACTATAAATTGCTTCACAAAAATAAAAAACCTCACAATAGTTTGAAAATGCTTTTATATTACATAGTACTGTTTAAATCAATACTTGACAAGTACCATGTGCGTGCAACCCGATGCTTTGAAAGTTCAGTGTACGCAATGTTTCACAATTAATTATGGACGCATGTTAGCCTTAATAAGTAATATTGTTGTGACAATAAACTATTGCATGGCTAACGGAGATCTATGCTTACAAATACGGAATGCGTTACAACCCGATGTTTAGAGCATGATTATGTGATGTTCCATAATTAATTATTGACGCATGTTAGCCTTAATAAGTAATATTGTTCTGACAATAAACTATTGCATGGCTAACGGAGATCTATGCTTTACAAATACGGATAGCGTTACAACCCGATGTTTAGAACGTGATAATGTGATGTTCCACAATTAATTATGGACGCATGTTAGCCTTAATAAGTAATATTGTTGTAACAATAAACTATTGCATGGCTACCGGAGATCTATGCTTTACAAATACGCATAGCGTTACAACCCGATGTTTAGAGCATGATAATGTGATGTTCCACAATTAATTATGGACGCATGTTAGCCTTAATAAGTAATATTGTTGTAACAATAAACTATTGCATGGCTAACGGAGATCTATGCTTTACAAATACGGATAGCGTTACAACCCGATCTTTAGAGCGTGATAATGTGATGTTCCATAATTAATTATGGACCCATGTTAGCCTTAATAAGTAATATTGTTGTAACAATAAAATATTGCATGGCTAACGGAGATCTATGCTTTACAAATACGGATAGCGTTACAACCCGATGTTTAGAAAGTGATGATGTGATGTTCCATTATTAATTATTGACGCATGTTAGCCTTAATAAGTAATATTGTTCTGACAATAAACTATTGCATGGCTACCGGAGATCTACGCTTTACAAATACGGATAGCGTTACAACCCCGATGTTTAGAGCGTGATAATGTGATGTTCCACAATTAATTATGGACGCATGTTAGCCTTAATAAGTAATATTGTTGTAACAATAAACTATTGCATGGCTAACGGAGATCTATGCTTTACAAATACGGATAGCGTTACAACCCGATGTTTAGAAAGTGATGATGTGATGTTCCATTATTAATTATTGACGCATGTTAGCCTTAATAAGTAATATTGTTCTGACAATAAACTATTGCATGGCTACCGGAGATCTACGCTTTACAAATACGGATAGCGTTACAACCCGATGTTTAGCGCGTGATAATGTGATGTCCACAATTAATTATGGACGCATGTTAGCCTTAATAAGTAATATTGTTGTAACAATAAACTATTGCATGGCTAACGGAGATCTATGCTTTACAAATACGGATAGCGTTACAACCCGATGTTTAGAAAGTGATGATGTGATGTTCCATTATTAATTATTGACGCATGTTAGCCTTAATAAGTAATATTGTTGTAACAATAAACTATTGCATGGCTACCGGAGATCTATGCTTTACAAATACGGAAAGCGTTACAACCCAATGTTTAGAGCGTGACAATGTGATGTTCCACAATTAATTATGGATGCATGTTAGCCTTAATAAGTAAGATGTTTGTGACAATAAAATATTGCATGGCTACCGGAGATCTATGCTTACAAATACGGAAAGCGTTACAACCCAATGTTTAGAGCGTGACAATGTGATGTTCCACAATTAATTATGGACACATGTTAGCCTTAATAAGTAAGATGTCTGTGACAATAAACTATTGCATGGCTACCGGAGATCTATGCTTTACAAATACGGATAGCGTTACAACCCGATGTTTAGAGCGTGATAAAGTGATGTTCCACAATTAATTATGGACGCATGTTAGCCTTAATAAGTAATATTGTTGTAACAATAAACTATTGCATGGCTACCGGAGATCTATGCTTTACAAATACGGATAGCGTTACAACCCGATGTTTAGAGCGTGATAATGTGATGTTCCACAATTAATTATGGACGCATGTTAGCCTTAATAAGTAATATTGTTGTAACAATAAACTATTGCATGGCTAACGGAGATCTATGCTTTACAAATACGGATAGCGTTACAACCTGATCTTTAGAGCGTGATAATGTGATGTTCCATAATTAATTATGGACCCATGTTAGCCTTAATAAGTAATATTGTTGTAACAATAAACTATTGCATGGCTACCGGAGATCTATGCTTTACAAATACGGAATGCGTTACAACCCGATGTTTAGAGCATGATTATGTGATGTTCCATAATTAATTATTGACGCATGTTAGCCTTAATAAGTAATATTGTTCTGACAATAAACTATTGCATGGCTACCGGAGATCTATGCTTTACAAATACGGATAGCGTTACAACCCGATGTTTAGAGCGTGATAATGTGATGTTCCACAATTAATTATGGACGCATACTAGCCTTAATAAGTAAGATGTTTGTGACAATAAAATATTGCATGGTTACCGAAGATCTATACTTTACATATACGGAAAGCGTTACAACCCGATGTTTAGAGCGTGATAATGTGATGTTCCACAATTAATTATGGACACATGTTAGCCTTAATAAGTAATATGTTTGTGACAATAAAATATTGCATGGCTACCGAAGATCTATGCTTTACAAATACGGAAAGCGTTACAACCCAATGTTTAGAGCGTGACAATGTGATGTTCCACAATTAATTATGGATGCATGTTAGCCTTAATAAGTAAGATGTTTGTGACAATAAACTATTGCATGGCTACCGGAGATCTATGCTTACAAATACGGAAAGCGTTACAACCCAATGTTTAGAGCGTGACAATGTGATGTTCCACAATTAATTATGGACACATGTTAGCCTTAATAAGTAAGATGTTTGTGACAATAAAATATTGCATGGCTACCGGAGATCTATGCTTACAAATACGGAATGCGTTACAACCCGATGTTTAGAGCGTGATAATGTGATGTTCCACAATTAATTATGGACACATGTTAGCCTTAATAAGTAATATGTTTGTGACAATAAAATATTGCATGGCTACCGGAGATCTATGCTTTACAAATACGGAAAGCGTTACAACCCAATGTTTAGAGCGTGACAATGTGATGTTCCACAATTAATTATGGATGCATGTTAGCCTTAATAAGTAAGATGTTTGTGACAATAAAATATTGCATGGCTACCGGAGATCTATGCTTACAAATACGGAAAGCGTTACAACCCAATGTTTAGAGCGTGACAATGTGATGTTCCACAATTAATTATGGACACATGTTAGCCTTAATAAGTAAGATGTTTGTGACAATAAACTATTGCATGGCTACCGGAGATCTATGCTTTACAAATACGGATAGCGTTACAACCCGATGTTTAGAGCGTGATAATGTGATGTTCCACAATTAATTATGGACGCATGTTAGCCTTAATAAGTAATATTGTTGTAACAATAAACTATTGCATGGCTACCGGAGATCTATGCTTTACAAATACGGATAGCGTTACAACCCGATGTTTAGAGCGTGATAATGTGATGTTCCACAATTAATTATGGACGCATGTTAGCCTTAATAAGTAATATTGTTGTAACAATAAACTATTGCATGGCTAACGGAGATCTATGCTTTACAAATACGGATAGCGTTACAACCTGATCTTTAGAGCGTGATAATGTGATGTTCCATAATTAATTATGGACCCATGTTAGCCTTAATAAGTAATATTGTTGTAACAATAAACTATTGCATGGCTACCGGAGATCTATGCTTTACAAATACGGAATGCGTTACAACCCGATGTTTAGAGCATGATTATGTGATGTTCCATAATTAATTATTGACGCATGTTAGCCTTAATAAGTAATATTGTTCTGACAATAAACTATTGCATGGCTACCGGAGATCTATGCTTTACAAATACGGATAGCGTTACAACCCGATGTTTAGAGCGTGATAATGTGATGTTCCACAATTAATTATGGACGCATGTTAGCCTTAATAAGTAATATTGTTGTAACAATAAACTATTGCATGGCTAACGGAGATCTATGCTTTACAAATACGGATAGCGTTACAACCCGATGTTTAGAAAGTGATGATGTGATGTTCCATTATTAATTATTGACGCATGTTAGCCTTAATAAGTAATATTGTTCTGACAATAAACTATTGCATGGCTACCGGAGATCTACGCTTTACAAATACGGATAGCGTTACAACCCCGATGTTTAGAGCGTGATAATGTGATGTCCACAATTAATTATGGACGCATGTTAGCCTTAATAAGTAATATTGTTGTAACAATAAACTATTGCATGGCTAACGGAGATCTATGCTTTACAAATACGGATAGCGTTACAACCCGATGTTTAGAAAGTGATGATGTGATGTTCCATTATTAATTATTGACGCAATATTAGCCTTAATAAGTAATATTGTTCTGACAATAAACTATTGCATGGCTACCGGAGATCTATGCTTTACAAATACGGATAGCGTTACAACCCGATGTTTAGAGCGTGATAATGTGATGTCCACAATTAATTATGGACCCATGTTAGCCTTAATAAGTAATATTGTTGTAACAATAAACTATTGCATGGCTAACGGAGATCTATGCTTTACAAATACGGATAGCGTTACAGCCCGATGTTTAGAAAGTGATGATGTGATGTTCCATTATTAATTATTGACGCATGTTAGCCTTAATAAGTAATATTGTTCTGACAATAAACTATTGCATGGCTACCGGAGATCTATGCTTTACAAATACGGATAGCGTTACAACCCGATGTTTAGAGCGTGATAATGTGATGTTCCACAATTAATTATGGACGCATGTTAGCCTTAATAAGTAAGATGTTTGTGACAATAAAATATTGCATGGTTACCGAAGATCTATACTTTACATATACGGAAAGCGTTACAACCCGATGTTTAGAGCGTGATAATGTGATGTTCCACAATTAATTATGGACGCATGTTAGCCTTAATAAGTAAGATGTTTGTGACAATAAAATATTGCATGGTTACCGAAGATCTATACTTTACATATACGGAAAGCGTTACAACCCGATGTTTAGAGCGTGATAATGTGATGTTCCACAATTAATTATGGACACATGTTAGCCTTAATAAGTAATATGTTTGTGACAATAAAATATTGCATGGCTACCGAAGATCTATGCTTTACAAATACGGAAAGCGTTACAACCCAATGTTTAGAGCGTGACAATGTGATGTTCCACAATTAATTATGGATGCATGTTAGCCTTAATAAGTAAGATGTTTGTGACAATAAAATATTGCATGGCTACCGGAGATCTATGCTTACAAATACGGAAAGCGTTACAACCCAATGTTTAGAGCGTGACAATGTGATGTTCCACAATTAATTATGGACACATGTTAGCCTTAATAAGTAAGATGTTTGTGACAATAAAATATTGCATGGCTACCGGAGATCTATGCTTACAAATACGGAATGCGTTACAACCCGATGTTTAGAGCGTGATAATGTGATGTTCCACAATTAATTATGGACACATGTTAGCCTTAATAAGTAAGATGTTTGTGACAATAAAATATTGCATGGCTACCGAAGATCTATGCTTTACAAATACGGAAAGCGTTACAACCCGATGTTTAGAGCGTGACAATGAGATGTTCCACAATTAATTATGGACACATGTTAGCCTTAATAAGTAAGATGTTTGTGACAATAAAATATTGCATGGCTACCGAAGATCTATGCTTTACAAATACGGAAAGCATTACAACCCAATGTTTAGAGCGTGATAATGTGATGTTCCACAATTAATTATGGTCGCATGTTAGCCTTAAAAAGTAATATGTTTGTGACAATAAAATATTGCATGGCTACCTATATCTATGCTTTACAAATACGGAAAGCGTTACAACCCGATGTTTAGAGCGTGATAATGTGATGTTCCACAATTAATTATGGATGCATGTTAGCCTTAATAAGTTAGATGTTTTTGACAATAAAATATTGCATGGCTACCGAAAATATATGCTTTACAAATACGGAAAGCGTTACAATCCGATGTTTAGAAAGTATATTGAGTGTGACAATGTGATGTTTCACATATGAGGAAAACTTGATAAGTCAGTGCTTTATGATTAAAGTACAGTGTGCATGAGAGCATAGAGTAAAATTCAATGCTTGAAAGTACGATGAGTTTGTCAACCCGAAGAACGATTGCGGCGGTGAGTATGGGCAATGAATACAGAATCTATAAGAAGGAAACTTGTTGACTGAAAAAGTCATTTTATTCGGCCGATAACGTTATTTGGAGCACCCACCGGTAGGCAGCGCTGCATGCTTTTTCCTGATTTTGCAGCTCAGAGAGAGACAGATAAAGGGCTGATGACATGCTCTGTCTCTCTCGCTGTCTGTCTGTCTGTGTCATTCTCCCTAACCTGTGAAATATATTCTGCATTCATTGGTATGGTTAGTGAAACGGTTTATTATTGTATTGTTGAAGAATTTCATCCGCCGGATTTCAGGTAGTCTATAGTGCCAAACTTGGCAGAATCAACAAAAAACCAAACAGGTCTTCCTTTACGAAAAGGAATTTAACCTAGTTAAGACTGGACACATATACCCCAAATTTTCCCAGTAATAGAAAAATTCCCCATAAACTTAAAATTTCCCTTTCTAGGGAGACATACCGAATCTGGTAACACTGCTAGCATTCAAGCACTCTTCCTCTACTGTTACCGTGCAACTCAAAATTCATCCATCCGTACTTTTTGCGTAACCAATTACTTTTAGCCAGTGTTTTCAAAATACGACACCGTTTCTTTATTAGCGAATTTCCATTGGAAAATGAGCTATTAGGGCGCCATTATGGAAAGACCCAATCCCGGAACCTTGAAGTGAGCTGTAGATACATTTTTAACTTGCACGAAAATCAATTTTAGTAATAGATTAAGCAAATTAACAGTTTCAAAATGGCGGCCATTTCAAACCGTTAAAAAATCATAACTTTTTCTTCTTAAATGTTTTTGTAGGTTCGATTTCACCATAGTAATCAGCGTTAAAAAGTGCCGAAATTAACATTTTGACTTTACAAATTTATTTCTTTAAAATTAAAAATTTCATCGTTCATCTTCGTATTTTCATAGTAATTTAAAAGTTTATAAGTACCTAACATAAGAACTATATGAAGATTTAAATAAGGATTGTGAGGTTAAATCAGATTTTCGAAAAGGAGTTAAGATAAAAAAACTTAGGCAGTGCGGGACAGGCCGACAAAAGTGACTACTTCTTTTGCCATGTATGACTGTATTTTTTCACTATTATGATTTAATTATTTTTATAGAAACGTAGAAGCATGAAGAAAAGGGCAACTCTTGAATACTATTTTCGTATTAAATTTCGCGTGTGCGTAGACATACAACTTAAAAATTACCTGAAACTGTCACAGATTATGAATTTGACTATTTTAAGCTTTATAAGGGACTTCAATGATTAATCAGTTTATAACCATACTTTTGACAGTTATACCGTTTAAGTATAATAATAAATATAATATTAGTGATTCTTTTATTCAAAAATCGATTAGGTCATACACATTAAATAATTTAACTACACAAATTTAGAAAACACACATTTTAAAAATTAATAAGAGCGTTAAACATAACCTCACTTGAAATGATATTGAAGCTATTGTGCAAATCAGCTGTTTAGAAGTATTCACTACCAGTCATTACCAGTCTAGATATACACAAGAACAATATATGTTGTAAGGTATGCATTACGGATTCAAGCGTGACGCGAAAGCAGATGTTTATATTCATATTTTGTCAACCGCGACCATACAAGTTTGCACTTTAAAAATACATTTTATTAACCACTAAACAAAAAATTCCCGCGTTCACTAGAGTGCGCGTATGGATGTGTTAGTGCGTTCCGTGACGCAAACTGAATTTTCCTCGTGCAAAACATACACCCATACCTCGCGATAAGAAGTATTCACTTGGAAAAATCCGTGGATATAATTTGTTCACCAGTTGTTGTTCCGTTAATATATTCTGATTAAGAACTGAACCTTACATGGCCAGACAATATTATAATTTATAAAGCTTTGATTGTTCACCCAGTTAAAAAAAACACACACTATAGAATTGTCATAAAATTACCTAAATACCTTTTGTTGTTAGGCAAACTGAATTTTTCACCATACAAAACATTGACACATACCCCGCCAAAAAAATAGTCACTTCAAAAAAAAAAATTAATAATTTTGGAAATTCGCTTCAATCACAGAGAGACAGCTGTGTACCGTGATGCCCAATATTTGTAAATTTCACATTTTTTAAAAACTGCTCCAGTTGCGATGATTACAGGTAAATAAGTTAATGACACACAAACTGTTCATTTTAAACATATTTTTGTTTGTTTTTACATTTGCGTGTACGACACATTCTACATGTAAATAAATTAAACGAATAAAATCATACAGTTATTCTGTTATTTTACGCAAACACTTTACACAGGCATATTAATTCTACAAAATTTTTATTATTTACATTTTTTTGGATTATTTTTAATTACAAAGATAAGTTTCTTTTGACAAATAAATATAGCATTTACATTTTCTACAGTTATGTCTGGGTTATAACTACAGTCACAGAGTAAACAATATGCTAATCTTTACAAATATTAATATAGTGAGATGCAATGTTATGTATTTACATTTGTCATGGATAAAATTACGGGATTGCTGATTCAGCGGAGCGGTAAGATCTATGTCAGAGTGTTAAATCTGTGTTCATTTACACTGCATTTTATTGAAACAGTTCTGAAAATTACCCACTTTACATGTTCTTAAACATTATGTAATTTTGTTATATTGTGCATGGATTTATACCTACCACAATTTACAGGTTTTTGTCCTTATATGGTTGGCCAATTTTCGAGTGATTGGATTATTTGAGTAAATATAAATATTGTTTATAAACTGTTTATATACGGAAGTGATGACGACAAGGACAGCATAGAGGTGTATGAAGATCGGAGGCGAACGGATAAAAATTGCCAAGTTCAAGTATCTGGGAGAAACCATCACCAGAAATAATAGGGAGAAGAACAGAACAGCCAAACTAAGCACGGCGTCAAAATTAACATGGAACACCTACAAGAAAATCGCTATCTATAAAGTCAAAGATCAGACATTACAACACAGTGACGAGTCTAGCAGTGGCAGAAACGCTCTATAACCTGAGAAGCCGGAACAGGACAGAGGAACTCCAGAGAGTGTAAAGAAGAACGATCATCAACAAGAAACATAGTGAACGGGAACCACAGGCTGTTTCCTGGAGCACTGGTGTACAAGGAGACCGAACACCTTATCGACGTATTTCAGAAAGAGACGCCTGGCATTTTACGGACACCTGATAAGACTCCCAGAAGAAAGGCTCACCAAGAAATTACTGAACTACCAGTTGAGCACAAAGATAAAAAATAATTGGCTCAAGGAGATAGAATAAGACCTGGGAGACCTAGGGATAACCGAGGAACAGTTGAGGAATGGAGAGGAGAAAGCCATACTCAAGGACAAGGAAATGAAACTCAACTTTAGAAAAGCAAGACCGAAAGGGCGTGACAATCTCAGAACTTAGGAAAAGGAGATCACAAAGGCTGAAGAGGTATTGGGAGGAACAACGCGCCAGGAAGATGAGACCTCACTAATGACTGAATGTGCTCCAGTGTGGGCCTAACCCCCCGCCCCCCCACAAACACTGTTTATATATACTGTTCCTTTGTTGTGTATCAACTTCTTGTGCTAATTGCCTTGTTTAACGAATTTTTCCATGCACTATACAATTTAATAATTGATTGTAAACTGGTTTATTTAACTTGAACTTATTGATAATATTTAGTTGATGTGTTTTCCTGATGTTTTATACATTGTTTAGAGTATTGAAATGTATAAATAGACGTATAATAATTAATTATTGAGTTTAAACTACATAAACTGGTTTATTTAACTTGAACTTATTGATAATATTTAATTGATTGATAATATATATTATTATGGATTGAAGAATTTGCTTGCAAGTAAAATGTAATCATTATTATTACGGATGAAAAATTTGTTTACAAGTAAAATTTAATAATTATGCTATTATTAATTTCTTTCAAATAAAGGACAGTAATTATTATTACGGATTAAAGGATTTGTTTGCAAGTAAAATATAATCATTATTATTACGGATTAAAGGATTTGCTTGCAAGTAAAACGTAATCACTATTATTACGGATTGAAGGATTTCTTTACAAGTAAAATTTAATAATTAGGCTATTATTATTTGCTTGCAAGTAAAGGATAATAACAATTATTACGGATTGAAGGATTTGCTTGCAAGTAAAACGTAATCGTTATTATTACGGACTGAAGGAGTTGCTTGCAAGTAAGAGGTAATCGTTATTATTACGGATTGAAGGAGTTGCTTGCAAGTAAAACGTAATCGTTATTATTACGGACTGAAAGAGTTGCTTGCAAGTAAAACGTAATCGTTATTATTACGGACTGAAGGAGTTGCTTGCAAGTAAAACGTAATCGTTATTATTACGGACTGAAGGAGTTGCTTGCAAGTAAAACGTAATCGTTATTATTACGGACTGAAGGAGTTGCTTGCAAGTAAAACGTAATCGTTATTATTACGGACTGAAGGAGTTGCTTGCAAGTAAAACGTAATCGTTATTATTACGGACTGAAGGAGTTGCTTGCAAGTAAAACGTAATCGTTATTATTACGGACTGAAGGAGTTGCTTGCAAGTAAAACGTAATCGTTATTATTACGGACTGAAGGAGTTGCTTGCAAGTAAGAGGTAATCGATATTATTGAGGATTGAAGGATTGACTTTTGCTTTTAGCAAAACCTTCTGCCTTTCCCTTTTATGCATTTTTTTTAAAAAAAACGATGAATAGTTTTATTATATTGCAATGTATAAAGAACAAATATACAATTAAATCAATTAAAATTAATGTAAGTGAATTCGTTTATATATTATGTATACTCTAATTACTGTGTTCGTTTCTTTCAAAGTTTGTATAAAGTTTTATTTCAATGTATAAAAATGCAAGTTTACAGTTTTTTAATTTTGTATGCTATTGTACAAACAAATGTGTAGAACTTTGTCAGTTAGTATAATTGAATTTATATATCCAACGCCAATATTATAATTTCATTGCGAGTTTTCCGATATTTGCAAGTATAATACAATGTTTCTCTCACTAGCTACAACTAATGGGTAAGTCTTTATTCGCACACACTGATCAGCAAACACTTTAGTCACTATACGTGCTGGCACTATTTGCACGTATACTCTTCAGTTCTCTCACTACACGTGTCGCACTCCACGTAGCAACACCAGTGAAACTTGCAGCGGCACTGGGACGTGCTGGTGTGTTGGTGGGTGTTGTAGCCTCGTCCGCAGCACATCAGATCGCACCCATCTGTTCCTGGAACAACACATTGTGTCATCAGATACATTCCGGTACAGTGCGTAAACAATGGTAAATTATCAATCAGGCTGCGATGAAACATATGATTTGCCAAGAAAAACTAACTACTAGTTAAAGGTGTAAAAGTTGTAGCAGACCTAGCAGTGTATTCTTAATTAGTACACAGAACGCTCCACGACAGCGCTCGTAACTTTTTCCCGCCAATTTAACCGGTAACCGTAATATTTACGAAAAATGTTACTGGACCAACTTTACTGGAAATTGTATTCTCTTTCTCCATGAAGCGGTCAAACTATGACAGTTTTTACCGTTCGCCCAGTATTACAGGAAATAACCAGCAACTACACTCTTAACGTTGATTTTTTTTTTTTTTGGTGTTTAACGTCCGACTATTGTGCACACTTGGGTTAATGCGGACGATGGGTTGATTTATAGCATATGAAATGCCAAGCCCTGGCCGGGAATCGAACCCGGGTCCTCGGGGTGAAAGCCCAGTACGGTATCAACTAGGCCACCGAGGCGGCTTCTTAACGTTGAACCAAGCCCGCCATCTTGAAACGGAAGTGAATGGGAAAAAATCTTTCACATACCTATTTGGCTTTGTATCTTCAAACTAAATTTCAAAACAATAAACTAATGCGTTTGATTAAAACTACACTCCTCGTAGTTAAATCAGAAGCCGCCATCTTTAAACGAAAGTACATGAAAAAAAATTTTACACATTTTGCACTGCATACAAGATATAGTCGTATCAGATTTCAAAACAACCAGTCAGTGTACTTAGCCAATACTGCGTATATTCGTCAAAGTTAAATCAGGGACCGCCATCTTGAAACGGAAGTAAATGGGGTAAATCTTACATATACGTTCTTTAAGCTTTGCACAAGGTACATTTCAATCAAATTTCATAACAATCGGTCAATGCGTTTGGCTAAAACAGCGTTCAGTTATTGTAAATCAGTGGTCGCCATTTTAAAACGGAAGTGAGTGGGGAAAATCTTACACGTACGTCGTTCGGGCTTTATACAAGGTAACTTCCTGTGCAATTTGAGGCCAAAACCGTGCGACAAACAAACTAATAATACAAAACCAAACGCCGAAACAGAGACTTCGCTTCGTTCTGTCAATAAATTAAAAATGTTAAAAGATTTATCAATTACACTTACAATCATTTGTTTCCATACGAAATACTTCGTTTCAAAACGACAAAAATCAATCTGTTTTGTCTAAATTGCTTCATCAAATTTTGTTCAAATATTGGTGTTATTTGATAAATGATTACTCAAGTCAGTGTAATAAATTTAAAATGATAGAAAACATACGGGTCGTGGATAAATCTAAAATCAAAACAAACCCGATGGCTGTCAGGTTTACTTAGAAAATTTGTGATACACTCGATGATACGGCATCAAATTGATTGACTGTTTGAACAGTGTGAGACTTTCTTGGAACACTCTGGAGATACTCTCGGAATCCTGTAATTAGTTGCCTTTCATTACGTTCTCTTATTTCATATTTCCCAAACGTTATTCTGAATACAGAAATATTTTTTTTAACGTCCGACTATTGTGCACACTTGGGCTAATGGAGTCAATGGGATGATTTATAGCGTATGAAAATGCCAAGCCCTGGCCGGGAATCGAACCCGTGTCCTCGGGGTGAAAGCCCAGTACGCTACCAACTAGGCCACCGAGGCGGTTGAATATAGAAATAAAACCATCATGATATATATATATATATATATATATATATATATATATATATTTGTGTTTAACGTCCAACTATTGTGCACACTTGGGCTAATGCAGACGATGGAATGATGTATAGCGTATGAAAATGCCAAGCCCTCGCCGGGAATCGAACCCGGGTCCTCGGGATGAAAGCCTAGTACGCTATCCACTAGACCACCGAGGCGGCTTCTACCATGATATATACATACATACATATATATATATATATATATATATATATATATATATATATATCATTTTAAGGCGAAAAGCACATTGAGGCTATTACTACCTCCTTAAATGTAAGTATGAGTGTTAAAGTCCTTAAATGAGTATTAAAGTCGTAAGTGTAGTGTTGTAAGTGTAAGTGTGTGTTAAATTCGGGTATCGCGAGAGACGTCTAAATCCTCTCAATAGGTGCAGCTAGTATGCACCCCCCTTATGGGGCCAACTATTATAAAAAGCGCGCTCGATATTAACAGCTAAAGTCCTAGTAATTGGACTATCTGCCGCTAGGAACGCTACTAGGTGCAAGGATAGATGGGAGAAGTTTGAGAAAATAGACAGTACTATTATTCATTTATTTGTAGTCGAACACCTTGCCGCAAGATGCCACCAGCAGCGAGCGCTCACGTATCTTTCATAACGGTTATCATTTTAGTAAATTTATATTCAACGACTTAAGTCAAGAATCATAACGCCCGTACATAACTAAATGTTTTTTGACAAATGCACAACATATATTGAATAAATTTTAAATGTTTTACTATTTTTTTCGAAATATCTCCTCCCATTTTGGAGTTACAACAAACCATTACATTAAGCCAGATTTTATTAAAATCGTTGTAACTAATGTTGAAAAGATAACTTTTTTAACCAGGAAGGAGGTACTGAAATATTGCTAAATCGTATTTCTACTTAACACTGTTGTAAAGACAGAATTCTTATTAAAAAAACACCTTTATTGACTCAGGAGGTATTAAACTGATAGCTTAAAATCTCAAGTGGATTTATTTACGCGATAATTCAAAGTAAACATTTGTGCAAGAAAATTGTTTAAAAATTATTCAAACACAAAATACTTCTTGATTACTATTTCAATTATGTATTGGCTAACAGGATATCTGTAATCCAACTAAACTAAGATATTTATAAAATAACACAATCAAAGTGCGTAACAACTTAAAACGATTTGGTTCTTAGGCATATTTATAAACACAATTGGACTTATATCTAACACATTCTATATGCTACTCATAGCAAGCAAATTATGACATTACTGTACAGTATAGTTGATGCGCCGTTTAGAGTTACGATACTACCCACATATGTAGACTGTATACAGGATTGCCTATCTACTTCTTTACAGGCGTTACACAGTCTAGGTTAGGAGGCTTAAATTAATTTATTCAGTTCTATTTCTTTATATTTTAAACATGACCACAATATTATAATAACGCTTATCGAAATTATGGTGGCCGTGGAAAAATAAAAAAATTTTCTGGTTAAATCCTTTTTTTAGGTTTACTGAGTTACAGAATTTAAATGTCTAAAGTTTTGTGTATCGGTGCACATTGCTGATTCGATTACTTAAGTATCTGCGTGTATTATGTCACTAACTCGAGATATTTTATTATATTTTTCAATACGTTGAATATTCTCAAAACTGTTTCTAATAATTTCATAACTTTTTTAAAAAAAGTTCTGCATCGGTTTTTTAAGTTATTTTGTAACAGTGATAACAATACTGTGTTATAATTTGATAAATTTAACTCAAATATGATTCAACATACAAAACTAAAATTAGAAAAAAAATCTGATTTTCAGAAATTTAACCTTAGTCCAGTATTCCCGAAAGCTTTAGAACTAGATGTCTGTAACGTTTTTTGCAGTATATTAAATTCGAGAAAAATAATAAAGAAAATTAGAAAATAAAACGAGAGAAAAACTTTTTTGCTATTAATTCTACAGTCGAAGCACTCTTTCCAGATGTTTTACACCGATGTGAATTATGACTCTTCAAATAGGACAAACATTTGTGATCGATTTTATTTCCTTCGATTTTATAGCATCCGAAAGAGAATATTTTGTGGCCTAGTTGATAGCGTACTGGGCTTTCACCCCGAGGACCCGGGTTCGATTCCCGGTCAGGGCTTGGCATTTTCATACGCTATAAATCATCCCATCGTCTGCATTAGCCCAAGTGTGCACAATAGTCGAATGTTAAAAAAAAAAAAAAAAAAAAAAATTGAGTAACACACTCAGTTTGGTTGTTTACATGCATCGTTAAAAACGCATTTAAATTGTTCAAATGGATGTGAGAAAGTTTGTGGATTTTTTAACATAATTACAAATAAAAACACCCTTGTAACAGTAATATTCCATATAGTTTTTAGTAACTTAAAACACCGTCACGTTTAAAAACGCTCAACTAACTTAAGTTTTATTCACTAAGTTATTGAATAAAAACGCACCAGAAGTACAGACACCATTATAAAAAATAGTACTCGATATACTCGGCTAAAGTCCAATTGAAATATCTATCGCTGCGATCGCTGCAAGCTGCAAGGACGGTGGAAACGTTTGATAAAGTAGACAGTACTATTTAAATGTAGTTGAACATTCTGCCGCAAGATGCCACCAGCAACCAGCGCTCACATATCTCTCATGAGGGTTATAATTCTAGTGCGTTTACATTCAATGGCCAGAGGTAAGTTAACGAAACAAACGCTCGATACATACGCTAAATGTTAAGGTATTTAGCGTATATCACTGATATCTTTATAAAAATACTCTGCATTCATAACCTTAAAATCGCTCAATTACCTTTTTCTAAGTAAGGTTACCATGTTATTGTATCAATATGTATGTATTTCCTAAACAATTATTTGAATTTAAGTTTGAGTAATACTGAATCAACTTGTCAGGCACGGTGTTCCATCACCGGGGCGAGCCAATATGTCTGCAAAATAAATCAACCGTTTGCGATGTTTAATTTGCATGCAAATTTACAACAAAAATATTAACAATATTTATTCTAAGTTGATTACCGAATATATATAGTGTATATACAGACATTTTAAATTAAATCAATTTCACCATTTAAATCTATCCTCTGCGATTCTGGTCTGTGCCGATACAGCTAAGCGCTTTACAAATAATCGCTGCACGCAGCTGTCTCGCAGACGTGGTAAAAGCGAATTCCTGGTTTCACCACTAATCAGCATTAGAAAAATACATTTATTATCATTTTAAACTTTTAAATTACGCACAAAATACGAAAATGATTAACCTTTATCAAATTGGACTAAAATGTGCTAACACAAACACACACACACATTCACACACACACACACACACACACAATATATATATATATATATATATATACATATACACACACCCACGCCCACACACACACACACACACACACACACACACACACACACACACACACACACACACACACACACACACACACACATATCCCGGAAGACCACAGAGAAGATATCGAACCTGGCAGCAGATATCAGACGAAGGAAGCTTCAATTCTATGGACACATCAGTAGACTCCCAACAAAGAAACTTGCCAACAGAATCCTTAAGTATATACAAAGAGTCAAATCAACAACGTCGTGGATCGCACAAGTCAGAATAGACCTACATGACGCAGAAATAGACTCAACAGACGTTGAAGACAGGAACGCATACAGGAGAAAGATGCTCGGGTGGAAAATTCCAGAGAATGAAATCCCAAAGAGAACGGAGGTAAAATGGACGGAGGAGCGGAGGCGGATCCATGGAGGACAGGATGAGGGAGGTGTGGAGGATTAGAAGGAACAAGACATGAGTCGGAGTGCTTTGCGTGGTCCAACAGGGTCTATACACAAATAATAATAATAATTATTATTTTATACATATATATATATATATATATATATATATATATATATATATATATATACATAGATGTAGATAGTGCCGCCTCGGTGACCTAGTTGATAGCGTACTAGGCTTTCACCCCGAGGACCCGGGTTTGATTCCCAGCCAGGGCTTGGCATTTTCATACGCTATAAATCATCCCATCGTCTGCATTAGCCCAAGTGTGCACAACAGTCGGACGTTAAACACCAAAAAAAAAAAAAAAAAAAAAAAAAGATATAGGCCTAGAGCTCGATTTCTAGAAACAAAGATGCAGGAAATTTATCTTTCCAGGGGAGGGGATGTTCCAAATTATTGGCCTGAAAAAAAATCTTTGGTTATACAGAAACGTCAACATTTTATTCAAAATTTTATTTTGCAAAAAAGTACAAAAATATGTTCTAATAAAGTAATAAAAACCGTAAAAAGCACAGTTTCATTATTGTTTAAGTTGTCTGCCCTTCCTAAAAATTGTCCAAAACTTCAACATCTTTTCATCCCACTTTTTGTCTCTTTACATCTAATTACTCTTGGCCTTACATTGGTTAATGCTGAATGGCGGCCAGACACAAGCCAGGAGTCAACATACTTATCTGGGTTAAAGAGCCGAAGACGAGGTTCATTGATCTTTACAAACAACAGGCCAGAAACTGTTGCAATATTCAGCGATGATCGCAATGATGTGATAATGAGGTTCATCTGTGAGAAACCTCGTTCACATTCACTCGACGATACGGCATCGAATTGATTGACTGTTTGAACAGTGTGAGACTTTCCTGGAACACTCTGGAGTGAAGACACTCTCGGAATCCTGTAATTAGTTGCCTTTCATTACTTTCTCTTATTTTATATTTCCCAAACGTTATTCGGACATTTTGGGCCCAGTGTATTTCATTCATTGCTTTGACAGTGTCAGCAAGCTGAAAGTCTTTTTCGAGTAGTCTTTTGTTTCAATAGACATGTTAAGTCTTCTTAATTTTTTTTTTTTTAACGTCCGACTATTGTGCACACTTGGGCTAATGCAGACGATAGGATGATTTATTGCGTATGAAAATGCCAAGCCCTCGCCGGGAATCGAACCCGGGTTCTCGGGGTGAAAGCCTAGTACGCTATCCACTAGGCCACAGAGGCGGCAAAAACTTCTTAAAAGACTTTTAAGTCAGGGGAAGGGATGTACCGTTATTAGGACAATTAAAGATAAATCAAACCACCCCGTCAGCCTTTTTTTTGCTTTTTTGTTTTTTGTGTTTTTTTTTGTGTTTAACGTCCGACTATTGTGCACACTTGGGCTAATGCAGCCTGTGAAGGTCAAGCCACCACTACCAACCGTTACCGTGAAGTAGTCGCCAACTTACTAACAATAGAGCAGTATGTGATTAAATATGTTTTTAATTATTTTTTTTTCCTAAGGAGAGGTATCGGAACCTCTCCAATGTCCAGCGTTTTCACCTCAAATCGAGTGCGCGGGCACTGTGTGTGTGTTTGTGTGTATGTGTTCTGAGTATCTATGTGTGTTTGTTGTGTGTGTGTGTGTGTGTGTGTGTGTGTGTGTGTGTGTGTGTGTGTGTGTGTGTGTGTGTGTGTGTGTGTGTGTGTGTGTGTGTGTGTGTGTGTGAGTGAGTGAGTGTTTGTGCGTGTGTGTGTGTGTATGCGTGTGTGTGCGCGCGTGTGTGCGTGTGCGTGTGTTTCAATGTGTTTATGAGTATGTGTGTTAGTTTTTGTTTGTGTTTGTGTTTGTGTGTGTGCGTTTGTTTGTTTGTATTTCTAGTTGTGTTTGTGCGTGTGTATGTTTGAATGTGTTTGTGTGTTTGTGTGTTTGTGAGTGAGTATGTGTTTGTGTGTGTGTGTGTGTTTGTTTGTTTGTATGTGTATGTTTGTGTTTGCGTGTGTGTATGTGCGCGCGTACGTGTATTTGAATGTTTTTGTGTTTGTGAGTGTATGTGTGTGTGTTTGTGTGTGTGTATGTGTGTGTTTGTTTGTATTTGTATGTTTGTGTTTGTGCGTGTGTCTGTGTGTGTGTTTATATGTTTGTGAGTGAGTATGTGTATGAGTGTTTGTGCGTGTGTGTGTGTGGTGTGCGTGTGTGTGTGTGCGCGTGTGTGCGTGTGTTTGAATGTGTTTATGAGTATGTGTGTGTGTGAGTTTTTGTTTGTGTTTGTGTGTGTGTGTGTTTGTTTGTTTGTTTGTATTTGTAGTTGTGTTTGTGCGTGTGTGTGTGTTTGAATGTGTTTGTGTGTTTGTGAGTGAGTATGTGTGTGTTTGTTTGTTTGTGTGTGTGTGTGTGTGTGTTTTGTTTGTTTGTATTTGTATGTTTGTGTTTGCGCGTGTGAGTGCGTGCGTGTGCGTGCGTGTGTTTGAATGTTTTTGTGTTTTGTGAGTGTGTGTGTTTGTGTTTATATATATATATATATATATATATATATATATATATATATATATATATAAACGACCACTCTAAAAGTGATCCAGAAGTCAAAATGAATCTCATTTCATTCAAGATCGTAGTCAGTAGCAGGGTATTTACATAATGGCCACTCCAATTCATTTCATTTTTGAATTGAAATTTGCTATCATGTTTAAAACTCGTATACTTTTATCCCTAATTATCCTTAAGCTTACTAAAAAACAAAATCGACGTAATTTTTTACGCTGAAAATCACTTTAAATTGCAGTTTTTCTTGACCTTTTATATAAAACGTGTTTCAAAGCACATCCTCTTAAATACGAATGCGTACAATTGGCTTCGGTCTGGCCTCATTCGATGTTTATCACCTATTACTGGTGTTTAATGGCATTGTTTTAAAGGCAAATAAAATAACTAAGTTTATTGTTCATTAAGTTTTTATCAAACGACGATGTTATACTTTAAACTCAACTTAAAAACAATCATAAACATAAAACTGTTTCACGAGATAGTCGATAGCGTGGCGGCTCAGTGTTAAGAGCTGCTGTCATAAACTGAAATATTTTATTACAACTGTGTTGAGTGACTTTGTTAAATAAAGCCAACACTTGTGCGATGACGTCTAGATTAGAGCAGTTGGTAAAATTATATACGAGGGTGGTCTGAAAAGTTTCCGACCTAACAAAGATACAAGACATTTTTTCAGAATTCTTTTTATTTTTCAACATAGTCTCCTTGTATCTATACACACTTCTCCCAGCGATGCTCCCATCTCTGTAACCCGTCCAAATAGTACTCGGCGTATTTCTCTGCAAAATAATTGTACACGAAGGTGATTGCCTCTTCATTTGACGAAAATCTCTGTCCTTCGAGCGCAATTTTTAGATGAGGGAACAAAAATAAGTCTCTTGGGGCTAGATCTGGTGAGTAAGGCGGATGGTCAAGCAGTTCAAACCGTAATTCGTGGATTTTCTAAATGGCAACCGCTGAGGTGTGAGACGGTGCGTTGTCTTGGTGAAACAGGATTTTCTTTTTAATCAAATGTGGCCGTTTTCCCGCAAGTTCTGACTTCAGCTTGTCAAGTAATGATGCGTAGTATGCTCCTGTAATAGTTTTTCCTTTTTGAAGATAGTCGATTAAAATAACTACATGACTATCCCAAAAAACAGTCGCCATCACTTTCCCAGCCGAAAAAACAGTTTTTGATATTTTTGGAGCCGATTCCCCCTTTGCAGTCCTCTGTTTGGACTGTATTTTTGTTTCGGGCGTATAATGGTGTATCCAAGTTTCATCTACAGTAATTAATCGGCGCCAAAACTTGGATTTATTGCGCCTAAACTGCGCCAACAGAGCATTGGAAATGTTCATTCGGACACGTTTTTGGTCTAATGTGAGCAAACGCGGCACCCAACGCGCGGACAGCTTTCTCATGTCTAAATGTTGATTTAATATGTGACAAACACGTTCTTTTGACATGTTCATAACGTCTGCTATCTCTCTCACTTTAATTCGGCGGTCATCTAGCACTATTTGGTGAACTTTGGCGATGTTTTCGTCGGTAGTTGCAGTTTTTGGACGTCCCGAACGTTCATCGTTTCCCAAGCTCTTACGGCCACGTTTAAATTCAGCTGCCCAAAATTTCACTGTGGTAAATGATGGTGCAGAGTCCCCATACACAAAATCCAACTCATCTTTGATTAGCGTTGGCGTACTGCCTTTCAAAAACAAATATTTAATGACAGCTCGATACTCGATTTTGTCCATTTTCACAAAAATACTCACATCAACTCACTCAAACGGCTATTACATAACAACTGCGAGTCCAAAATGGCTGAAACTTTGGTGAGTAACTGTCAACAGATGAACAACGAAATTCGAGTGCTGCTACCGACGAGTGCTGCTATCTTCATGTTGAGGTCGGAAACTTATCAGACCACCCTCATATAATGGTATATATACGTGTATACGTATGTAGTAAATTGTATACGCTACAATCTGAACAGGATTGTAATGTACCAAGGGAGAAATCGTGTAGGCATGCTGAAAGGAGAAGAAAATTACAGATGATATGATCTAAGATTGTGAGGCTCTTTCCAGCAGGAAGCGAAGAGTGCTTGGCTCATGAGGACCTCTAGTTGAATGAGTTAGCTTCGCGTGGCAATTATTTGCTTTAACGTTAAGTAAACATATTATATAAACTTGACCGTAAAGAAAATCAATAATTGTTCAAGTTACAGTGTTTTTGGCTACTATTGTTTTTTACCCTTTTGAAGTGAATACTTCTTATGGTGGGGTATGGATGTATGTTTTGCACGGGAAAAATTCAGTTTGCCGTCACGCATCACGCTTATATATATATATATATATATATATATATATATATATATATATATATATATATATATATATATATATATATATATATATATATATATATATATATATATATATATATATATATATATATATATATATATATATATATATATATATATATATATATAGAGAGAGAGAGAGAGAGAGAGAGAGAGAGAGAGAGAGAGAGAGAGTATATACATTTATATACTACTTATAACGGGGTATTGATGTATGTTTTGCACGGGAAAAATTCAGTTTGCCGTCACGCATCACGCTTTTTATATATATATATATATATATATATATATATATATATATATATATATATATATAGCGTATACATTTATATACTACTTCTTATGGCGGGGTATTGATGTATGTTTTGCACGAGAAAAAATTCAGTTTGCCGTCACGCATCACGCTCTTATATATATTTTTGTTTTAAAATGTATTTTTGAAGTGAAAATTTGTACGTTAGCGCCATTATATTACTTACCCAGTCCAACTTAATTATTTAGTTTTGTGTCAAGTGTTAACTGTGTAACAGTGAAGTTTTATACGTTTATTATATATTGGTAGGTGTGAATAATAAATATTTAAATTATTTTAAAAGCCATTATACTACTTACCCAGTCCAACTTAGTATTTAGTTTTATGATAAGTGTTAAATGTGTAACAATTTTTAATTCCAAACAATCTTATAATTCCAATTTGATTATAGAACGATAATCATATAAACATGACACAGACTTTCTCACACAAAACACCTCTAGAGTGTTTAGGAAAATATGGTTTAGGCGAAACTAAACTTACGACCGGTTTCGATGAAATTTTGCATGTGTAGTTTTCCCACATTTTGGAAATTAATTTCAAAAAGTTTAGTTTTTAAGCTGTTCTTTGTTTAGAAAAACAATTAACAATTTTAGAAAAATGGGATTCGTCGGTAACTTTCCAAAAATCCGATATGAAAGTCACCGATGTAACACCGGAAACTGGTTTAATTTTTTTATAGTTTTTTGATGGAATTTTGTTTAAATTTTGGTTACAGGAACCAATCCAAAATCTGAAGTTGGTTTTTGAATTTTTCTTGATTTTCTTAAATTTTAAATATCTTATTTCAATATGCTACACTGATTCAAGATCTGAATTTTCATGTATGGCAAAACTTTGAAGAACTGACTTTTTTATCAATAGTGTTTTACTTAAACCTGTTTTAAGCAATTTAACTGAACTATGAATTTTAGTTTAATGTTTTTGTATTTTGTTATATGCGATAAAGCAATCAACGTGCCAACTCAACCAAAACATTTTTTAATTAGCCTAAGTAATGTTAAAGCAAGAAGTGTTCCTCACCCTTAGACGTGCGGTTACACAGCCTACCGACAGTCCCTAACGACCCTATGGACAAGTCTTTCTCACAGTAGTTGGGCGAAGGTTCCAGGAAGACCAGCTCAGATCTCCGTGGTAGAGCAGGTTTAGCAGACCTCCCTCTCCTCAAGCTCAGTTTTAAGCCCTTGGTGGCTGGAATTGCCGTTACTCTCCGCGACCTATCGTACTTCTTCATCAGCGCGTCTCCGATGACTTTGAAGGGCGGCAGAGTCTTCCAGCAGGTCTTCATAGTGCAGCTTCCGGACACGCCATGGCATTTGCATTCTGTCTGCAGGCTCAACTTTACCGCCTACAAAAACAAAAATAAAATATGTTATTTACAGAAATATGAATTAATGAATGCAATTCTAAGGTTAATATTGCAATACGATCTTATCATTTTATTACTATTATAGCGGATTAGGTGGTCTATTTGGCTAAAGCACAGGCCAGACTGCTGCGTCTCTGAACTGGGCATCCGAAGAGTTTTGAAAGCTTTAGAGCCACTAGCGGCTCGAGACTTTCAAGCTGCGGGTAACCTAGTCTATCATCTGCCTTCCCGCAGTAAAGAACACCATTGCATATCGACTGCGGGAGGCGTATAAACCTCTATATGGATCCCCTCAGCTTTTGATCCATCCCACTAAGTGTAGATAGCGCTAAGAAGGCCGTAATCAGCTGATGAGGAATCCAGGGACTACGTGATACTGAAGTAAATGAAGTATATGATCAACTTCTGGTGTGGTTTCAGAACGAGGCGTTCAACCCTCTGAAGGTTCTTAGTTCTATTCTCCTTGCAGTTCCTATTCTGTTCTGAAGGCAGTTATTCTCCTTGCTTTTCCTTTACCGTTTACGCTGATCCATCGTCCTCCTAAGTCCAAAGTACGGACGTTAAGCAAAAAATAAAAAAATATTATTACATCAGGTTTTATTACATTTTTGATTATATATAAATTACTATGTCCAACACTTTGTCAATTCACAAGTCTCCTGTAACTCTTTAGCAGGAGCATAGGGCAACCAGAAAAACTCGACATTTTCTTCGGCGCCGGGCTAAGTCCCTCAGCTGCCCACAGATCCCTCCAATGAACAATGTTTCCTTTCACCACCGTCCTTCTCCAAGTACAACAGGGCCGTCCCATTTTTCATGACCCTTGAGAGTTCCAGGCTAAGTCCCTCAGCTTCCCACAGATCCCTCCAATGAACAATGTTTCATTTCTCCACCGTCCTTCTCCAAGTACGACAGGATCATCCCGTTTTTCATGACCCTTCAGAGTTCCAGGCTAAGTCCCTCAGCTGCCCACAGATCCCTCCAATAACAATGTTTCATCTCTCCACCGTCCATCTCCAAGTACGACAGGGCCGTCCCGTTTTTCATGACCCTTGAGAGTCCCACTACATTTCCACGGAACACTTTCTCTTCCGGAACTCCAGGTCAATTTTCAGCAGACCTGTGTCTTCCCACAGCTGTTCATTTGAGATAATGTCGAGCCAAAATACAGTCATGAAGCACCGTAAACACTTGGAGCTGCGATGTGCCGTTGTTCATCTTCCAAGTCTCGCTGGCATAAAAAAAAAGACTTGATATTAGTGTTAAATATGCTGGTCTTCGTTTTGCACAATTTTTCCGTTCCGCTACACGGGACAGAGTTGGATAAAGGCTTCGCTTTTCTGACCAAAACTTGTAAAAAAGAAAATTGTAGTCCGAGAGGAAACAGAACGGGAAAACAAACCCAACAACTTTATTACTTTTATTACTGTTATTTTTTTAAACTTTTTTCAATGCACTAAGAAACCGTCACTTCCTTTTGTCTCAAACTCCCCAAACTGTTTTCAGTTTAAAATCTAATTTAATGATTTTGAAAAATTATTTTAATTACGGAACCGATTTTTGAGAAATAGTTATTCATACTTTTGTGTACCAATGAGCAAATTGCCATGAAAACAATACTGACTTTCAAATAGTTTTATTTGTTTATTAAAATTTCCTGTAAAAATAATTTTCGTGTATAAAATTTAAAAAAAAACAAATTTATTAAAAATCTGTCAATTGGTTTAGTCATAGCAATGAGCAGAAGCACGCATACAGGATACAAAAAAGACAAACATCAAAGTAAAAGCAATTTTGTAATCATGAAACTTCAAAACAAAGTTATGTTTTTTACGGCCATCGAACTTTCTTTAAACTTCCGTGTAGCGAGAAGCTGAAACTGCCCACGCTGAGCCTTCAGAAGTTCGTGAATGAATCAAAACGTTTTCCCGAATCAAGTAAGCAATCCACAGATCCCACTGCAACGTCAAAGCATCGTAGCGAACGTTGCCAGAAAGCCTCGGCATTCAAGTCTCCTATATTTACATATTTATGAAACATTCTATTAATAAGTTTTCAACTGTTTGGAACTGAATAATAAATAGGGCGACGGCCGGCCATATTTCCATAACAGATTTAAGGAGCAGCTCACTCATTAAGGACGGTGCCGAATATACAAGACGTATCCTTAATCCTTGTAATTCTGAGAACCGTGTAAGTGTGCTTCTTGAACAGCGTTCACTTGAAACTTGATTGATTGAATGCTAGTAGTGTTTTCAAACTTCTAAGCCTGAATAAACAATGTGCTAAAGCCATTAGCGTAGTGTATATTTATACGCTACTTTACCACATTGGTGTGCTTACTTTTTGAAACTAACAGCACTAACAATACTTTCCTACTATACTGTGATCTTGTCTGTGATCACTAGTACTGTCTCCTAATTACAAAAAAAGTAGTTTTGACTTAAATGTCTATCCGTCTGTATGTCTTCATACATAGTTGCAGACTAAACGAATTGACAGATTTTAATAAATTTCGAAATCAGGATACAAGTTTGTCTGAATATAAAACAAAAATATATATTTTTTTTTTGTTTAAATATACTATTAAATATACGATTAAATAAAATATACGATTAAAAAAAATTCATTAAAAATCAATTTGAAATCAACAAAAAATGTTTTTTTTTAAACAAATGTATCCCTAAAATGTCCAAACAAAATTCCCTGCTCGAAAAAAATTGGGTATTCCCTGCTCGAAAATTTTTAATTAAGGGCTGACAAAAAATTCTGTTATTGAACCAAAATAAAAATCATTCTCTCTTAATTTTTATTTTAATTACGATAATTTGTTTAAAACACGACATAACCTAAAACATATTATAGCCCATCAGCTGTTCAATGAAATCAGCTGATCGTTACGAATTAATATAAAACAACTGATCTTTTACTATAACTACCAATATAAAAATTTAATTAACGATTCATTTCATACGTTTACATCGGTCAAACGTCTTCGTAGTTTCCGTAGTGTAGTGGTTATCACGTGCGCCTCTCACGCGCAAGATCCCTAATTCGATCCCGGGAGGAAACACAGGAAATGGTAATTATAATTAATTTAATATGAGTCTTGC
This sequence comes from Callitettix versicolor, assembly GCA_022606455.1. Lineage (NCBI taxonomy): Eukaryota > Metazoa > Arthropoda > Insecta > Hemiptera > Cercopidae > Callitettix > Callitettix versicolor. Next base: position 52,383,198 of record CM040191.1, read on the forward strand.
GATGAATATATATATATATATATATATATATATATATATATATATAATCAAGACAACATCACAACCAGTTCTAAAGCAAGATACACCTTAAAAAAATAGGAAAATTGGCCTAATGTTTCAATTTTCTTTCGCCAAATATGCTTACGTTTTGTTCACTTGTGCATCAAGTAAGTGTATTCAAAAAATATAGTTTGATAGTACAGTAAACATAACAAACGGTAGTCATAAACTGACTAAGTTATGAATATTTTACGGCAAAATGTAAAACGTGATAAAATTAGGCCATTTTGCTTGCCTTGTCCTATTATTTCAGTGTGAGCACATTTGTATTTTTTACTAAATTTATTTCATAAACCTTCAAAAACAACAACCATGCTTTATTAACAATTCGAATAAACATCACCTTTCCGTTTCTCTCTTTCAGACAGAGCTTTCAAATCGTAAACTAGTTTTAAAAATCTAGTTTAAGATTTGTAAAACTAGATTTGATAACGATCTCTTCTAAAACCATCGTTATCTGAACGCAGACGAAACACAGCCACGCCACATAACCTTAAATCCCGTGATCGCGGCACCATACTCTTCTATAGCGGCCATTATGATAACAAATGTAAAAATTGAACGCCTATTAAAGCAGATATATCATCATAACAAGGACCAAAATGGCGGCCGAAACGGGGAGGCGCTATAAATCCAGTTTAATTGAGACGAGGATGATGCCAGGTATGCTCTTACATAGAACTGCAATTAAGGAAAGAGGATAAAGATATGATAAGGAGCGGTAGATTACCATCTGCTCCTGAAGAATGTCCTCTTACTGTTACCAATCCCCGATCGAGATATTGTTCAGTTGTGATAAGGAATTGATTTAGTAAGCAGTGGACTTCCTGTTTTCTAGCTTAAGTAGGCTGTGGTCGTTAGAACTATGTCCACGCGTGATAAAATTTTATGCTTTTAATGGCGTATATAAAACTATAGATATTCACTAACGTCTCACTAAATATAAACGTTAATTTGGTGGGAAATTTTTTAGTTTCCACTTCGTGACAACCGTAAACTTGAAAAATATTGAAATTGAAGAAATGTTTTCACGAAATGATGTTATCAAACGTTTACTTTCCAGAGAATGAATATTTGTGATTCACATTTGAGGATAATTGATCAAATTCACTATGTGAAACATTTAAACATCAGACTTTCTGTTCAAAAGGGGTTTGATTTTTGTTTTTCAATTTAATTCAAATTAATATTACAAGAAACCAGTGGGTCCGTGCGAAATTTCGCACTATGAAAGTTTCAAATAAACACAGCCTTTTGAATAAGTGTAGTCGTTGGGGTGAGGGCGGTTGTTAGAAGGGAAAGAAACATGTTTAAAAAATAAATCGAAAAGCGATCGGTTTTAAATAATAACCACAAATTTATAAGTAATTGTAGTACATACATTTAAACACAGATAATTATTTTTAATGACAATTTTTACATGGCATTATGTTGTAAACGATATTTGATGTAAGAATGTAACCTTCTTGTACTTTTGTATTTCATTTTCTTTAATTGATACAAACATGTTGGTTAAGTTAACCTTGAAAAGGCTACATATAATTTTCCGTAAGGACGGCATTTGGTAAATACAATCCTGATCTTTGTGTTTGTCCCTGCGACTTGTTTATAATGATAGCAAAAGCAATTTTAATAGGTAACTTCTAGTCAATTAATATGGCATGTTTGATAACCTATAACTGTATTTTCACATTTTAATTTTACTTCGTATTTTATGATCTCCGTATTAACAATAGATAAATGCACGATGGAAGGAGAAATCACAGATATATTTGTGTTAAAGCAGTGCCCAAAACATTGGTATTCGAAATGCTTGTCCCGGCTTGTACGACGGGCATGAGTAGGAGCCTGTTAGTAGGGCCACATAACCTATAAGTTTAATGTATTTTAAGTAAATATTGAAATTGTTCTAAGCACGTTATGCAAAAAAGTGACATTTGTAACTAGATTGTCTATTTATTAAAGTTAGCTTCGTAAAAAATATAAAATATTGTCTGATTTGTGATGCCGCGCACGCGCATCTAAGATGCCGTTTTACCAGACAGTTAAAAGTGTCTTTTAAGTTAAAATTTTCCACAAACAGTATGTTTTAGAGCAAAATCGTTTTGCAATGTCAGAAGCCGGTTCAAAAATCTTTCTAAAGATACCTCATTTATGCCTGTACGAATAGTATGTGCTGAGAAAAAGGGATGTTGACTCGAGTAATAATATATATGATGGTAAACATTTGCCATATGTTTTTCGTAATTAATTGGTAATAATTAGTTTCAAGCTATGTGCACAGATACAAAGACGAACAGGCTCAAAAGCAAAAACCACTTTTTTCATTCAAGATCCCAATACAGTAAGTATTTTCTTCATACTTCTTACAATAAGAAGGTAAAATTACTTTCATTACAAGGCAATTATTGGTACGGAGAAAGTTAAGGTG
>CM040191.1:52388188-52425688 GCA_022606455.1 Callitettix versicolor
CAACACAAACCAAATGCTGAGCGGTCGTTTTGAAAACTCGCTTCGCTTTATCTTATTTCTAACTTACTATGTTGCCGAACTACAGACGCTCACCGGATCCCGGGTCCTCAGAATATTTGGGAACTGTTACAGCGAGGAAGTCGGTAAAGGAATGCACGAGTGTTTGCGGTAAGCACGGTGAACAGGAATCGGTGAATAGCCAGTCCCTTGTTATTAACGGGGCCTCGTTGCACTGCGGAAACATTCCGGGGTCGCAGTCACACATAAATCTTCGCGTTGCCGCCATTCCTCGCGCAAGTTGCCGTGTCGTTAAATTTCGTTACAATGTTTCTTAAATTATTTAAATTTTTAACGCGGCGAAGTGAGTGTGTGAAGATTTAGATTAACAAATAACGTGTGTTTTGGGTATACACTGTCTGCTATTGTATTAGTATTAAAGACACTCCGTCGATCAACTAATCAACAAATCACGTGTGGTGACGTATACACTTGTCTGCTATTGTATTAGTGTTGAAGACACTCTGTCGATCATAACAATAATGTGTGTAGTGGGGTATGCACATGTCTGCTATTGTATTAGTGTTAAAGACACTCTGTCGAACAACAAATCAACAAATAATGTGTGTTTTAGGTATACACTGTCTGCTACTGTACTAGTGTTAAAGACACTCTGTCGATCACAACAAATAATGTGTATGGTGGGTATACACTTGTCTGCTATAGCATTAGTGTTAAAGACACTCTGTCGAACAAGAAATCAACAAATAATGTGTGTTTTGGGTATACACTGTCTGATATTCTACTAGTGTTAAAGACACTCTGTCGATCACAACAAATAACGTGTGTGGTGAGATATACACTTGCCTGCTATAGTATTAGTGTTAAAGACACTCTGTCGAACAACAAATCAACAAATAATGTGTGTTTTGGGTATACACTGTCTGATATTCTACTAGTGTTAAAGACACTCTGTCGATCACAACAAATAACGTGTGTGGTGAGATATACACTTGCCTGCTATAGCATTAGTGTTAAAGACACTCTGTCGAACAACAAATCAACAAATAATGTGTGTTTTGGGTATACACTGTCTGATATTCTACTAGTGTTAAAGACACTCTGTCGATCACAACAAATAACGTGTGTGGTGAGGTATACACTTGCCTGCTATAGTATTAGTGTTAAAGACACTCTGTCGAACAACAAATCAACAAATAATGTGTGTTTTGGGTATACACTGTCTGATATTCTACTAGTGTTAAAGACACTCTGTCGATCACAACAAATAACGTGTGTGGTGAGATATACACTTGCCTGCTATAGCATTAGTGTTAAAGACACTCTGTCGAACAACAAATCAACAAATAATGTGTGTTTTGGGTATACACTGTCTGATATTCTACTAGTGTTAAAGACACTCTGTCGATCACAACAAATAACGTGTGTGGTGAGATATACACTTGCCTGCTATAGTATTAGTGTTAAAGACACTCTGTCGAACAACAAATCAACAAATAATGTGTGTTTTGGGTATACACTGTCTGATATTCTACTAGTGTTAAAGACACTCTGTCGATCACAACAAATAACGTGTGTGGTGAGATATACACTTGCCTGCTATAGCATTAGTGTTAAAGACACTCTGTCGAACAACAAATCAACAAATAATGTGTGTTTTGGGTATACACTGTCTGATATTCTACTAGTGTTAAAGACACTCTGTCGATCACAACAAATAACGTGTGTGGTGAGGTATACACTTGCCTGCTATAGTATTAGTGTTAAAGACACTCTGTCGAACAACAAATCAACAAATAATGTGTGTTTTGGGTATACACTGTCTGATATTCTACTAGTGTTAAAGACACTCTGTCGATCACAACAAATAACGTGTGTGGTGAGATATACACTTGTCTGCTATTGTATTAGTGTTGAAGACACTCTGTCGATCATAACAATAATGTGTGTAGTGGGGTATGCACATGTCTGCTATAGTATTAGTGTTAAAGACACTCTGTCGAACAACAAATCAACAAATAATGTGTGTTTTGGGTATACACTGTCTGATATTCTACTAGTGTTAAAGACACTCTGTCGATCACAACAAATAACGTGTGTGGTGAGATATACACTTGCCTGCTATAGTATTAGTGTTAAAGACACTCTGTCGAACAACAAATCAACAAATAATGTGTGTTTTGGGTATACACTGTCTGATATTCTACTAGTGTTAAAGACACTCTGTCGATCACAACAAATAACGTGTGTGGTGAGATATACACTTGCCTTCTATAGTATTAGTGTTAAAGACACTCTGTCGAACAACAAATCAACAAATAATGTGTGTTTTGGGTATACACTGTCTGATATTGTACTAGTGTTAAAGACACTCTGTCGATCACAACAAATAACGTGTGTGGTGAGGTATACACTTGTCTGCTATTGTATTAGTGTTAAAGACACTCTGTCGAACAACAAATCAACAAATAATGTGTGTTTTGGGTATACACTGTCTGATGTACTAGTGTTAAAGACACTCTGTCGATCACAACAAATAACGTGTGTGGTGAGGTATACACTTGCCTGCTATAGTATTAGTGTTAAAGACACTCTGTCGAACAACAAATCAACAAATAATGTGTGTTTTGGGTATACACTGTCTGATATTCTACTAGTGTTAAAGACACTCTGTCGATCACAACAAATAACGTGTGTGGTGAGATATACACTTGCCTTCTATAGTATTAGTGTTAAAGACACTCTGTCGAACAACAAATCAACAAATAATGTGTGTTTTGGGTATACACTGTCTGATATTCTACTAGTGTTAAAGACACTCTGGCGATCACAACAAATAACGTGTGTGGTGAGGTATACACTTGCCTGCTATAGTATTAGTGTTAAAGACTCTCTGTCGAACAACAAATCAACAAATAATGTGTGTTTTGGGTATACACTGTCTGATATTCTACTAGTGTTAAAGACACTCTGTCGATCACAACAAATAACGTGTGTGGTGAGATATACACTTGCCTGCTATAGTATTAGTGTTAAAGACACTCTGTCGAACAACAAATCAACAAATAATGTGTGTTTTGGGTATACACTGTCTGATATTCTACTAGTGTTAAAGACACTCTGTCGATCACAACAAATAACGTGTGTGGTGAGATATACACTTGCCTGCTATAGTATTAGTGTTAAAGACACTCTGTCGAACAACAAATCAACAAATAATGTGTGTTTTGGGTATGCACTGTCTGATATTCTACTAGTGTTAAAGACACTCTGTCGATCACAACAAATAACGTGTGTGGTGAGATATACACTTGCCTGCTATAGTATTAGTGTTAAAGACACTCTGTCGAACAATAAATCAACAAATAATGTGTGTTTTGGGTATACACTGTCTGATATTCTACTAGTGTTAAAGACACTCTGTCGATCACAACAAATAACGTGTGTGGTGAGGTATACACTTGCCTGCTATAGTATTAGTGTTAAAGACACTCTGTTGAACAACAAATCAACAAATAATGTGTGTTTTAGGTATACACTGTCTGATATTCTACTAGTGTTAAAGACACTCTGTCGATCACAACAAATAACGTGTGTGGTGAGATATACACTTGCCTGCTATAGTATTAGTGTTAAAGACACTCTGTCGAACAACAAATCAACAAATAATGTGTGTTTTGGGTATACACTGTCTGATATTCTACTAGTGTTAAAGACACTCTGTCGATCACAACAAATAACGTGTGTGGTGAGATATACACTTGCCTGCTGTTGTATTAGTGTTAAACACTTTGTCGAGTGTTAACGACGTCGCTATACAATTTCTATAGATCATTTGTAACGTATTAATACTGGGAAATTTTCTTCCTCAATTATATAAAAGTAATTTTTTTTTAACTTTTAATCTAGCGACTGCACATTTTTTACAACTTAACATTACTTTTACATTGCTTAAATAAACAGTGCTAAATACATACAGAACTTTTTTCAAATTCAAGTGATCAAGGTCATTTAAAAAAAAAAAAATGGTTCATAAGATTTCGCTCAAACTTTAATTGCAAATGAATATTCAAAATTCAAAATTCAAGTTGGTGTTGAAAAATTTGAAATAAAATCTATTCACGGTTCGCGAGTAAATATGATTATAAATTTTTTTTTTTTTCAAATTACTAAAAACTGTGGATTTCTTCAACAACATTTTTTAAATGTAGTACACTAACTTGAGTGTATCCTGCTTGAGTGGAATCCTCATTTAGATCTAGAATGAAAAATGTCAGTATAAAATTGATGAATCAAATTTGATAATATGCTAGTTTTATAATTTTCGTTTGAAAGTCTTTTAATTGCTTTTCGAGAATGTAATCGGCCTTTAAGTAGTGTTTATTATAGCAAATTCTGAGAAAACCTTATTTTTGAAAAGTTATTTGACTAAAACTTAAGTAATCTTTACTAAAAGACGTAATTTATTTCGTTTGTCTAGCTAGTTAACGAACAACAAAAATAAAAATCATGAAAACTGTACAATTAGTACTTACATGAGTACCCAATCAAAAAAGTATATTTACTTTGTACATGACTGAAACGATAGAAACTGCATAGTTTCAAAAATAAATTCAGAGAATTAGCCGCTGTCGCAAATAAATTACAAAACCGTCGGAATGAAGAAGACCTTGAAATTAAAATTTCAAATTCCCTTTTCTTCGTTCTGACGCAGTGTCGCAGTTTTGGTGAATTCTAAACAATGTAAAAGTTTATTTGTTCTGTCAGCCGAGGAATGTAAGTGGCCCTTATATGGAAGAGTTAACAAGAAGGATAACGCAGAGAGATGGATGCGTTGTGTGCGCCAGGCTGGCATGATCCCGGCGAGCGTACCATCAATCACCCGCTTAGTCCTGTCATGCCAGGAGCACTTCTTGTATCTCTTTGTTTATTGGTTGCGATGGATGTTTAATGAATTGAAGGTTAATCGAGTGTTGGTTATTCATGAATTCGAGCAACGCTTATACTGATCGGACTTTGACATTCGCTTCAGGTTCGTTATCATTGTATCTGGAAATGTCTGATGATCAGGTTGTTCCGGTCAAAGATGGATTTGAGGTAAATCTACTTAGGCCAAAGCGTTCTGCCCCACACGGTTTCCAAACGTGAATGCGTAACAATTTAAACGTGATCATTAAGATAAATTTTGTATACAATAAAGAATCTATGAAGAATTTAGTCGTGAAATACCGAGAAGATCTAGTGCAGAGAATGTGATTTATCATTGAATATAAACGTACTAGAAGTACAGCCACCATTATAAAAGCGTGCTCGATTTTTGCAGCTTAAGACCAAGTAACGGGACTATCTGCCGCTAGGAACTCTGCTGCAAGGACAGATAGTGGAAACGTTTGAGAAAATACACAGTACTGTACAGAAAATCTATTTAACTGTAGTTGTACACTTTGCCACAAGATCCCACCAGTAGCGAAATCAGCGCACATCACGTGATCAATACATCTTCAATGCTAATACGAATTAATTTTAGAAATTTAAATCTAAAATTTCACCAAAGCTAAAAACGGATAGTAATTAATAAATCATTAAAGTATTTTAAGTAAAAATAAATATTACTCTGTATTTCCTAAGTCTACAATGATTTAAAAATTTCAAGTCTTCAAATTTTAAAAGTATGTTTATTTGTCGTCATTAAATAATGAAGCATGCTTTCATTGGCCTATACCATTAAAGTAAACGTATTAAAAGTACAGCCACCGTTATAAAAAGCGTGCTCGATTTTTAGCGGCTAAACTCCACGTAATTAGACTATCTGCCGCTACGAACTCTGCAAGCAGCAAGTGAAGACTTTGAGAAAATAGACAGTACAATTATCTATTTAACTGTAGTTGTACACTTTGCCGCAAGATGCCACCAGTAACGAGCGCTCACAAAGCTGTCATAAGGTTATCATTCTACTAAGTTTTATATTCAATGGTTTATAATTTCTCGCTCGTGAAAAATAAATCTTAACGTATTTTTTTACTATTTTTTTTTTGTCTTTAACGTACGACTATTGTGTGCACACTTGGGCTAATGCAGACGATGGGATGATTTATTTATAGCGTATGAAAATGCCAAGCCCTGGCCGGAAATCGAACCCGGGTCCTCGGGGTGAAAGCCCAGTACGCTATCAACTAGGCCACCGAGGAGGCCCTTTTACCATAAAAAGAAAAAGAAAAAAAAATTATGCATGCGATAGTAGTATTTTGAAATTCATTTCGTGTATTTTTAAGTAAATCACGAGAGTTGATAAATGTAAATTTTAGACTATAAAGGACTAAGGCATCTGTATGTCCAATACGCAATAGGTTAATAAGAATAGGCCTTATCAGAATTTGGCTTTTTGTCCGGCATTACAAGAGTTTAGAGTAAAATGGTTTGGTTGTGAAATATTAAGTAAGAAAGAGAGTATCGAGTATTTAAATGGTCAAAATTGTTTGGTTATCATAAGGCAGCCTATAAATATAAAAAATGTTTAGTTGATGTACATAATTATTAGTGGATTAATTATTAGACATTTTGAATGGTTAGTGTTAATTGTATTTTGAGAATATTAAAGTAGGGAAACATTCTACATCCACGTATGAGTTTTTCTGTATGTAATTAACAAGTGTATTTATGGATTTTGTAATAAATAAACTCACTAATAATACAAATAAGATTTGTTATCACGTGACCTGAGTTAAAAAATTTGTTTCGATATCCCAAATCGGTTTTTTAAAAATATTTTAACAAAAGCGAAAATTTAAGTAAATTAATAGCATTACGAATTGCCTTTAATTTTTAAAATTTGTAATTCATTCATACATACACAATAGGTCATTTTTTTTAAGCCCACATTGGAACACACACAGTCAATTTAATTAAGTCTTTTGGTTTTTCTGCGTTCTTCCCAGTATTTTTTTAATCTTATTGATCTTTGAAGTCTGAGTTCTTCCGAATATACTACGTTTCGTGGACGTTTTTCCCTAAACTGTAATTGGGTTTCCTGACTTTTTAAGATCGCATTTTCCCTTCTTCCTGCCAATTGCTCCCTGGTTATTCCCAGTTCCTCCAAGTCCTGTTCCACCTCCTTCAACCAGTTGTTCCTAACTTTACACTTCAGTTGGTAGTCCAATAATCTCCTAGTAAGTCTACTCTCCGGTAATCGAGTTAGGTGTCCAAAGAAGGCCAATCTTCTTTTCCTAAAAATGTTAGTGAGCTGCTCGTTGCTCCGATACAAGACCGCATTCGGTAATAGTCTGTACTGTCTCCCCACCAAATGTAGGTCATTATTTACTATAAGCAACTGCAATTAAAAATATAAAACATCAATCTTATATTATACACCCAGTGGGTGCATTGTACAAGATTTATGTTTTATATTTTTAATGTTAATACCTAATTGTGATCATTGGGCTCAGCATGTAGGCATAATAATTGAAATACTTATTAATGAACTTATTTATATACAATATACAAGATATAGTTAACTGTAAACGCCCTAAACAATTTTTTTCTAGGTGATAATGCTATGCGATATAATGAGATTAATTATAATTTAAATATTTATTAATACGTAACGTTGTATGAAATAAATATTAAATGTAAAAAAGTTTTTGTCAGTAACGGGATTTGAACTCACAACACTCAATTCCATAAGCAGGAATTATAGCACTGAGCCACAAATGCATTAGAAAAACAGTATTTTATTAGAAGACTAAATTCACCAATACGTAATGTGTATTCGACAAGCGCTTTACTTTTTACTCTGCTTTTTGCTTTCGCAAATATTATTTCCCCCTTATAAAAAAATTTTCACAAAAAACTCCAAAAATATTTTAACGATTTTGCTCAAATTTTTTGTTCACATGTAGCCCGTAATTACCCAAACAAAAATATGTGTCGCTATATCACTCGAAAAATCCGATTGGAAACTTTCTTTAAACTGTTATAGTCACTCAGTTTTAACAATATAGGTACGTCAGATTTTGCTTAAAATTTCGTCATATAAGTGTGGAAAATTTGAAATAAAATAAATTTCCAGTTTGGCAGTAAATATAGCAAACAAAAACGAGCCCTTACCGCTTTCAGATATGTTTTCGAGTTTACTCTCGAACTGTGAATTACTTTCATTTTGATTTTGGTTCGGCGAATTGAGTTGTGAATTTTCTTGTACAACCGAAATTCGAGCAAAATTTGATGCAAGGACTTTTAGAAGAAAAATCAATCTTTGTAAGTTCATTACATTGGAACATTGGAAATCACGACTAATGCTCACAAATTAAAAAAAATGTAAGGTATTACATGTTTAATATGGGAGGATTAAACAGTCCTATTGAATATTGGCTTGTCTAAGAGGATCCGCAAGACTACAGTACCAGCAGAAAGACTAAGGGAGAGATGGGGGAGAGGGGTAAAATGCACTGTCGCGTTTGCAAAATAGCTCTACATTAAGTATAGCTCGGATGAATTTCTGTCTCTTTCTTTTTCTGCCTGCTTTTCGATAACAGTACACGCGTATTAAATGAAAACATGTTGCTTTAGTTTCGGACGGATAGACAGACAGACAAATAGACAGACAGACAGAGTGAGAGAGAAAGAGTGCGTGTGTGTGTGTGTGTGTGTGGTAGATAGGTAGATAGAAAGATAAAGGAGGTAGGGAGGGAGAGAGAGAGAGACAGAGAGACAGACAGAGAGACAGAGTGAGAGAGCGAAAGATTGTGTGATAGATAAGTAGGTAGAAAGATAAAGGAGCTAAAGAGAGAGAGAGAGAGAGAGAGAGAGAGAGAGAGAGAGAGAGAGAGAGAGAGACAGACAGACAGACAGACAGACAGACAGAAGACAGACAGACAGAGACAGAGTGAGAGAGCGAAAGATTGTGTGATAGATAAGTAAGTAGAAAGATAAAGGAGCTAGGGAGAGAGAGAGAGAGACAGACAGACAGAGACAGAGTGAGAGAGCGAAAGATTGTGTGATAGATAAGTAGGTAGAAAGATAAAGGAGCTAGGGAGAGAGAGAGAGAGAGAGAGAGAGAGAGAGAGACAGACAGACAGACAGAGACAGAGTGAGAGAGCGAAAGATTGTGTGATAGATAAGTAGGTAGAAAGATAAAGGAGCTAGGGAGAGAGAGAGAGACAGACAGACAGAGACAGAGTGAGAGAGCGAAAGATTGTGTGATAGATAAGTAAGTAGAAAGATAAAGGAGCTAGGAGAGAGAGAGAGAGAGAGAGAATCAGAGAGTGATAGTGATGATAAACGCGGACTAATCTCACCTTACGCCCAGCCTTGTTGTTGTGCAGGTTCATGAGACTTCGCGCGTCGCCCTCTATCTCTCTCGCATCCAGGAACCGCCTGGCGAGCCTCATCCCATACCCGGCGTCCACACTGCATCCGCCCCAGTTCCAGCCGGCGGGCGCGAGATCTTTGCGTGACTTGTGGCGGGGGTCGCAGCCACAAGTCGAGATATTCCCTCTGGAGCAGGCGAGTGTGATTGCGTACGCCACTCCCGCACTGGCCACTGCATACGTGAAAGCTGCTTCTTTGCTTCCTGGAACAAACAACGGTATTATGATTGTAAAACTAGATAGTATCAAGAGAAGTATAGTCACGTGAAAAAATTAGCATGTGTTTTCAGGTCTGATATGTGAACAAAATATATTAACATCACGCTATGGAGGGAAGCGCTCGTGGCTAAGTCGGTAGGATTGAGCAGGCAGTTCGCTAGAACGTTCAATAGCAGGTTCAAATCCAGTTACTACAGTAATGACTTTTTCCGTGTGTTACCTTGATTACTCAACCTTATCAGCCTAACTGTCATAAAGTGTAGATACTGACCCTCTCAAAAAAAAAAAACTTAAATCTGGAAAATTTAAAGTTTTATGTCTGTTTATAAAAATCAACTTTGTACATCTGACTTAAAAGATAGCTATTCTTTTAAGTTTTTGTAGGTGCGAATATGAAGACATCTAGCAATATGATCTGTTGTGTTCGTTGACGTTTCATACCTAAAACTTAAAGTAGGCTATCACTTTGATGTACGATTCAAGACAGTTGGAGGTTGCCTCAGTGTGAGTGCTGCGGTTGCTTCGTCTAAAGAAGAAAAATTTATAATTTTTTTCATTTATTTATTTATTACAATCTTAATCTTACAGATTAAATGAGTAATACATATCATTGATCTAACATGTATTAGACTTAGCGAACTAAATCATGCGGCTTATGACGCTTAAGTTGTCTGTTATCCAATTCCACATTTAGGAGTTGTATGGCTTCGACGTTCGAATGTTGATGCCGAGAGGCGCAGTCTTGTATTATCTCCTTTACATACTTCAAGTCTAGGTCTGCATGAAGGTCATCATTCCTCTGGTACCATCTTGCATTTGTCATTCCACCTCTGCCATGCCGGTCACAAGCCCGGGGCTTCATCAGTGATGAGGAAGGAGGAGTGATAGAGGAGTAACAACCTCTCTAAAAAACCGTGGATCAGCCCGCCTGGTTGTTAGTACCATGGTATCTTGCCAGGGTTGTAAAGGGTTAAAAATTAACCCTGTTACTAAAACGCACGGCTGGCCCTACGTAGCCTCAGAACAGGTAGCAAACCGTACAAAGGTCAGTTGACGGTTGTAGATAGGTACAGTGCAAAGATCAGTTTGAGAGGGTACGCCGCGCTTGTAGCCTAAGGCAAGAGAGCAACCAATGCAAAGGTCAGTTTGTAAGGGCTCCCATTAGCTACGCTGGGAAGAACCGCTCGCTCCGAGCTCTGGGACCCGACTGACTACGAACGGGTTTCTGCGCATGCGCGGCGCTCAACAGTATAAAAGGAGGCCGCTGTGGCTGCAAAGGGTCACTCTGTCGCGGACCGCCCACGATAACAGGGTCAGTCCTTCGCCGACCATCCGATAATTTTGGTCAGTATTTCGCCGACCGCACATTCGATAACTTGGGGCAGTTTTTCGCCGACCACTTGCTAACTTCGGTGCAGCCTTTCGTCGACCGTGCATCGATCACTCGATAACTCAGGGCAGTATATTGAACGAAAACGCATACCGGCAGGAAACAGGTATCGTATGCCGAGGTAAAAATTAAATCATAGAAGCAGTCATAAGTCTTAGAAATTGGGCATTCCGAATCCTTGGCGTATTTAGGATTCCGAGAGCTCGAGAATAGCAACCACCTGGAAACCTAAAACTTCCTTACGCTCGAGAATATTGAGCACCTAAAACTTCCTTACGCTCGAGAATATTGAGCACCTAAAACTTCCTTACGCTCGAGAATATTGAGCACCTAAAACTTCCTTAGGCTCGAGAATATTGAGCACCTAAAACTTCCTTACGCTCGAGAATATTGAGCACCTAAATCCTTGCTCCCATAAATTTGCGCAGCTAATCAATATTCAAATTCAAAACCCCTTTTGGCAATGATGACTTAAACATGGGTGAGCAAAATCATGAAATACTGATTTTGTCGATGAGCCCAATTTATAACTAAGCCAAAACCATTACCTGCATTTGAACCCTGGCGAAGCCTATGAATGCGGACGGCTATCCGGCGTTTAGTCGTAACGCGAGCGAAAGCGTAAATAAGCGTTACAGGGTTACGGTGAAGACCTCAACAGCAATTTCTGGCGGAAAAGATATTCTTCAGTACGGCAGGAACGGCGGACGTGGCAACCCGATATAGCCAGGGTCAAGGAAGACTTCAACGGTGTGCTCGGCGCTTTAGTGCGGTGAGGGCAGCGGAAGGAGCAACCTATTTGCTGGGGTATATTGCAGTAAAAATTATTTAATCTATGATGAATGAGACGAAAGATTTAATGTTACAGGACAGGGATTCGGACCCCCAGAACCGGCACGTGGAGTGGTGGGTGAGCAGGCCACACACGGGTCGTCAACCAATGACTGCCGCACTGAGAGAAAGGAAGTTCTCCTAAGAACCTCTCCATCAAAAGAAGTATTCAAAAAAAGGAATGGGAATACTGATGAAAAGAAGATAACAGCAAGTAAAGGGAAAAATCAACAAAAGGAAATAGTTGGTTTACTTTCTACAACGATCTGATGAACGAACTGTTAAAACGGATTTCAAACCTCAAACAGAAACTGAAATATTCTTGTGGAACTCATGGAAACAAGTAGAGGACAGAATTAGTAAACTGGAAGGACTCTTGGAAGCAGTGCTTCAAAACAATTATTCCAGTATGAAACAGATGAGGAAGAACTGGAAAAGGAAACAGAGTGGATTACACAAAAACGAGAGAGAAATAGTAAAAAGAAAAATTTATAATGACAAGATAACAAATTTCTGTTACTGAACCAAAAATAAAAATCATGTATCATGTTTTCTATTCCTTTTTGTTGTTTTAATTACTATAATTTGTTCGAAAACACGACAATTAAACATAGCTAGTTTTTAACAACATAACCTAAAACTTACTTATAGCCTATCAGATGTTCAATGAAATCAGCTGATCTTTACGAATTAATATAAAACAACAGATATTTTAATATAAATATCAAAATTAAATTAACGATTTCGTACACTTAAATCTGTCAAATTTCTTCGTAGTTTCCGTAGTGTAGTGGTTATCCCCGGTTGGATCCCGGCAGAAATTTTTATTATAATTAATTTAAAATTAGACTTGCGACGCGCAAATTATACCGTTTTGTGTCAATATAAACATGTTTCTCGCATCGAGCGTCCGCAAAAATCCAACATCAAAAACAGCCCTAAAACACATGTTAAAAAAACGTGGAAGAACTTAGTCTTTAAGGAACATTTTTAGGTTAGTTTTTCACGATGAATTAAACTGGATTTACAAAAAATATTTTTTCTCGTATACCGTTCTGTTTTAGTTTGTATACAAGAATTTTTTAAAAAATGTTAACACCATTACAGAATTAATTAAGGTGCATCCGAAGTCCGAAGTTAACCTGAAAAACAAAATCTTAGTAAAAAAAGTACTGTAGTAATATATCACGGTACAGCACCTGTCAAAAGCTATTTCGGTTAACAAGAGGAAAGCGGGGCCCAGACAATATGGCGATACGGTGCTATATTTCGCGCTGTCGCCCTTCGAATTAGCTGCGCCCACTCCCGACTGCAACCAATTACCGGACTTTGCTTAAATGTTTATAGGTTAGGTTAACCTAAAATTGCTTTTCGTATTGTGTTGCTTGAATTATTTATAATTGTCGTGCCTTTGGTCGGATCAGGAAACGTTTCTAATTATAAGAGCACGACAGGTGTGTGGGTGCGTGTGACGTCATCTCGGCTTGTAATTATTTCATTAAAATACTCATACTAGTGGGCGTCAGTGTGCGAACTTTTCCGTAATGGCGTTAGAGTTTATTACAATTAACAGAAACACTTCACTCCTATCCGCTTGTTGAAGTTTCCGTTGTACTTTACAGCGTATAAAGACCTAAACATTGCGTGACCTATTCTGCATTTCATGTAAATTTCAGCGGCCCAACTACAGTAAGTTTTTTATAACCAGCACATAAAGTTCTGTGAAGACTTGAAATTCGGTGTGTAGGCCAATTGCATAAGCAATCGCCAATCTGAAACCAATTTATTTTGCAATGGAAAGCAAAAATGTCAATACTGAAGGCAATAAAGTTGGTAACGGACACAGAAATCTCTATTTATAAACAGGAAAACGTCTCACTTTGCATAGAAATAGAGAGCGGAAATTTAGTGCAATTATTCTTTATCAGCGAAACAGGAAGAAGAGAAATCGGTTTTTATCATTTGATAACGTTTAATTGATAATAATCAAACAGCTACCAAGCAATGACATATTTTTCAAAAAATCTTTGCTATTGGTATGGGTAAAAATGGGCATGGGTATTTTAGTATGGGTATTGGTGCGGGTATGTTTGTTGTTGTTGTTGTTTTTTTTTTGGGCTAATGCAGATGATGGGATGATTTATTTATAGCGTATGAAAATGCCAAGCCCTGGCCGGGAATCGAACCCAGGTCCTCGGGGTGAATGCCCAGTACGCTATCAACTAGGCCACCGAGGCGGCTACGGGTATTGGTATGAGTATGGATATGGGTATGGGTATTGGTATGGGATTGGGTATGGATATAGGTATGGGTATGAATATGGGTATAGGTATGAGTATGGGTATGTGTATGGATATGGGTATGATATGTAATTCACCCCTTAAACTTCTCAAATGGTTATAAAGTGTTCTAGCGCTTTTCTTTAATGATTGCAAACGGATTTTTAACATTTTCAATTTCAATTTTTATTATTTCGAACAATTACGTTTAGCACAGGGGTTCTCAAACATTTTTCTGCTTCGACCTCCTAAATATTTTTTTCCGTAGACCCCCCCCCCATATGATTACAATACGTTGCACAAATATCACCGCAAATGAAGTTTTTATTAGGAGCAACGCAGTAATACAACTTTTTTTTAATAATTTTTATTTTGTATTATTAAACACACATTAAAGTTTATAATTATGTTTAATAGAAACAGGAATTTATATAAAATATAAATCACACAAATACATAACATTTTAATGAGATAGTCGCGGTTGATGTCCTTAGATTATCTTACTTATATCCGGGGAAATATTTGTTAATATATTAAGCGTAAATCACCCCGTTCTGATATTTTGAATCGATTTCTCGTCTTTATCAATAAATTATTTACACAGTTAAATCCTGCCTCAACCAAGTAAGAACTAGGAAATGCTAACAATAGTGGTTCGCTGATACTTGTTAATCTGACGTATTTTGTGCGGATGTCTTTAAAAATAGAATTGATTTCATCGATTCCCTTTCAACGTTGAATAAACTCCCAAGTGATCCACCTGGACCAGTTGAGAACCCCTGGTTTAACACAATTTAATCACTGTATGATTGTTAAGGAAAAAAACATTAATAAATTTTGGCATCCCTGTTTCTTAGAGAGTTAAAAGACGGTTGAACTTTAAATTTCATATCATATATGTGAAAGGCTAACGTTGTTTATAATTAATTATTAAAGTGCTTAGAAAACAAAATCTGAATTCCGAATTTTGAATCTGCCGAAAGCGCTGTACGTTGGTATATTAAGAGCAACTTTTTTTTCAAGTTATTTCTCACTATCCTATTTCTTTTTTTTCGTTATTAATAATCAAATTTTTAATTTGCAAACTTTAGAGAAATGTTTTCTCAAATATATTTATGTTAATAAGATCAAACAAAAAAGTAGTGCTATTTTTCTATCGATACCAGTTTAGAGAGTGAATAGCCTTTACTCATATGATGTCTATTTTTTCATTATATATATAGTGGCCTAGTTGATAGTGTACTGGGCTTTCACCTCGACGACCCGGGTTCGATTCCCGGCTAGACTTGGCATTTTCATACACTATAAATCATCCCATCGTCTGCATTAGCCTTAGTGCACAATAGTCGGACGTTAAACACTAAAAAAAAATTTCATTATTGCCTCCTCGGTGGCCTAGTTGATAGCGTACTGTGGGCTTTCACCCCGAGGACCCGGGTTCGATTCCCGGCCAGGGCTTGGCATTTTCATACGCTATATATCATCCCATCGTCTGTATTAGTCTTATTGTGCAAAATATTCGGACGTTAAACACTAAAAAAAAAAATTTTTCATTATAGCCGCCTCGGTGGTCTAGTTGATAGCGTACTGGGCTTTAACCCCGAGGACCCAGGTTCGATTCCCGACCAGGGCTTGGCATTTTCATACGCTATATATCACCCCATCGTCTGTATTAGCCTTATTGTGCACAATAGTCGGACGTTAAAAAAAAAAAAAAATTCATTAAGCCGTCTCGGTGGCCTAGTTGATAGTGTACTGGGCTTTCTCCCCGAGGACCCGGGTTCGATTCCCGGCTAGGGCTTGGTTTTTCATACGCTATATATCACCCCATCGTCTGTATTAGCCTTATTGTGCACAATAGTCGGACGTTAAAAAAAAAAAAAAATTCATTATAGCCGCCTCGGTGGCCTAGTTGATAGCGTACTGGGCTTTCTCCCCGAGGACCCAGGTTCGATTCCCGACCAGGGCTTGGCATTTTCATACGCTATATATCACCCCATCGTCTGTATTAGCCTTATTGTGCACAGTAGTCGGACGTTAAAAAAAAAAAAAATTCATTATAGCCGCCTCGGTGGCCTAGTTGATAGCGTACTGGGCTTTCTCCCCGAGGACCCGGGTTCGATTCCCGGCTAGGGCTTGGCATTTTCATACGCTATATATCACCCCATCGTCTGTATTAGCCTTATTGTGCACAGTAGTCGGACGTTATATAAAAAAAAAAAATTCATTACAGCCGCCTCGGTGGTCTAGTTGATAGCGTACTGGGCTTTAACCCCGAGGACCCAGGTTCGATTCCCGACCAGGGCTTGGCATTTTCATACGCTATAAATCATCCCATCGTCTGCATTAGCCCAAGAGTGCACAATAGTCTTAAACAACAATAAACAACGGACGTTAAACAAACAAAACATTTTTTTTTTCATTATATAGCCTATTGAACTAGTGAAACTTCTCTGCTTTCCTACGGTGTAAGCTAGCGAAGTACATTTTACAAGAAAAAGATAAGAGATAGAAAACATTTTGAATTATAAAGTTGTAAAAAATTTAATACCTAACGATTTTTCATCAAATTTAAGTCAGTATGGATAAATAAACTGGACAGTACTTAAGTATTTCTTTATTCGGACGCCATTTCGGCCATTTAAGGCTAATACGATAATAGCTGCGTCAGATTTGTAAATTTATTTGCAGTCTGCTCAACAAAAAAAATAGGTGATACATTTTTGAATATCTAAACAAAAGGTTATAATACTGGGCTTATGCGACCTTTCGCAGTCAACGGGAAAAAGAAACCAATAATACAACAATGTACAGCAAGAAGTTGCTCAGTGTTTTTAAATCATGTAGGCCTATTATTTCTTGCCAATATGAACTTATGTTAAAAACAGACGTTATAGTTATATTGTATGACCTGTTAAAATGTCATTCATTATATTCAGGTTATTTAATACAATAGGCCTGGTATTTTTATATCCTATAAAATTAATGATTGAATTCTAACATTACACCTTACTGAAATATTTACAAATGAAACCTACCATAAACGTCTTTTACACTGCATAGCTAAATTAGGTTACAGTATTTACTAAAATAGAGTATCTTATTTACACATCAGTACTGGCCTAGATTGTTTTACCGGTTCTATTTTAAAAACTGATTTGGTCAATATTTAATTAAGTGTAATACAGTAATAATTTAAATATTACTTTCAACAATGGTTTTTTTTAACAATTATTTGTTTTGGTACACACACAATTATTTCTGTCACCTATGCACGCATTGTGCTGCACTCTAACGGGGACAATTATTACTGCTCCTGGAATTTTGTTTACAGTCCTATTATTGATTTCGAATCGGTTTTATTTTACTATTAATCTTTAAAATGGAAAATTAATGCTTAGCGTAATAATATATGAAAGACAGATATAAGTTTTTTTTTGTATAGTTGCTTCGGTGGCCTAGTGGATAGCGTACTAGGCTTTCACCCCGAGGACCCTGGTTCGATTCCCAGCGAGGGTTTGGCATTTTCATACGCTATAAATCATCCCATCGTCTGCATTAGCCCAAGTGTGCACAATAGTCGGACGTTAAACACCAAAAAAAAATTAATAAATAAATATTTTTTTGTAAAGGGTTTCCTTTAAATTTGTGTATAAAATGTTCTTAAGTATCCAGAGTCACTTTTGAACAACAATGATTTACTAACTTTCTTCTACTGGTGATAAAATGCTTTGCAATATGAAATTTACTAAAAATATTTTCCAATTTCTTACAAATAATACGTCCATATGTTTATAGATCCCAAGAACTGTTTCGGCATATTCTTGACTGCGTTCGACAGGTTTCAACAGACTCACAGTCGCAGTACATCTGTAACACCCTGTAGGAGTTTATGATCTCACGTGGTAGGCTTACCCGTACGACTGTGTCACGTGATCAGGTGACTGTAATGTTTATGCTGAGATCTATTCTTATCTAGATTATAACTTTGTTACAGCCATGACATTACGTAAGCGTGTTTTAATAAATATTATGATCTGACCATGATAAAGGCAAACCAAGCTCGTGTTTCTACGAAGACAACTTTATTTGGTCAAATGTGCGAGATTTATAACATAAATCAGTGTAAAAAATTTGAAATAACATACATTTACAGCTGTTCGATTTTCTAATCGTTTTAAATCTTTACTTTTGAACTGAAAATTGTTCGTTTAATTGTTAGTGAAACAATTTAAGTTACTAAAGTTCGTATTAATTCTATGATTTTTGAGCATCGATAAAATATTTCGGAGAAAAAAGGCAGATTTTTTGAGTTTTTTCGGAAAAATTTAAATCCGAACGTTTTATTTCGGTATTCAAGGGACATTACGAACAAAATTTGATTAAAATCCTTACTGCTGATTTTGAGAAAAATAAAGAATTTTTACCAAAAATAACTTAAAAAAGGTACTTTTTAAAAATATTTGGTTGGATATTTGGCAAAACATTAATTATTAGTGCCTTTTTTTCCGACGAAAGACCGTTAAGGTTATCATCGCCGTCACGCAAAATGAAAGTATAAAAAAAAATTAACAAAATTTCCTTAAATAAAAAAATAAAACTACAACAAACTATAATAGTAAAAATAAATTAAACAAAAATTTAAATAACAGGTATAACTATATTACAATAACAAATACTTAAGAACTAAATAACAATGAATAAAATTTAATAACAATTCGTAAAAGTATATATAAACATAACAGAAATAAAGTTATTTAGATAAAATAAATAAATAAAATAACACAAGAAATAACAAATATATAAATTAAATTTTATTTAAAACATTCAGACGTCTGAATTATTAATACCAATAATAACAACAGTTTAAGACAGGAAATTTTTTACGACAGGAAATTTTTGAGCATCAATAAAACGTTTCGGGGAAAACAGGCAGATTTTTTGAGTTTTTTCGGAAAAATTTAAATCCTAACGTTTTATTCCGGTATTAAAGGGACATTACGAACAAAATTTGATTAAAATCGTTAGAGCCGATTTTGAGAAATATAAAGAATTTTGATCAAAAAATAACTTAAAAAAGGTACTTTTTAAAAATATTTGGTCGGATATTTGGCACAACATTTATTATTAATGCCAAAGAGAAAAACAGTTTCGGACAGGAAATTAGAAAAGATAAACTTTTAAATCAGAAGAAATTCATTGTTGTAGGGCAAATCGAAAGAAATTTTATCAGTGCGAGTTTCAATTTCGTATTTTGTGTCCATGCTTTAAGTCAGTTAGATTATTGAGGACGTGGGATCTGTCTTAACGGTAAAAGAGCGGGAGTAACTACATCTCGAACTCACAACTTTGAGGTGCACAGTTCAGTGATACAGCAGATTGATTGTGTTTTAACTACATTGAGCCATACTGAGCCTCGATTTTCCACTGTATTGAAGCTGTTTTCCGAATGATCCATACGTTTCGATTCGGTACTAAGGGATACGATACGAGAAAAATTTGATCAAAATCTTTATATGTGATTTTGAGAAAATAAAGTGCCTTAATTTTTAAGGGATTATGATAGAAAAGGGACTGAAAATAACATAATCTTGAAAAATTAAACAAAATGGTCTCATTTATGGACAAACTAGAAGCCGAATTCGATCAAAATTTTACGCGCTTTCAGGAAATAATACCAAAATAAAATACTTAATGACAGAAAAATAAATAAAAAAAAACTTTACGTCCGTAAGTCACTATATTTTTAAAAAGATTGTAAGAAAATGTATAGTCTTAGAGAAAAATTGTAATAACTTATTTCTATTTAGTATAAAGTACATTTACAAAAAAAGTTTTGACACTTTTTTTATTGTTATTTTAAGGCGAAAAGCACATTAAGGCTATTATCGCCTCCCTAAATGTAAGTGTGAGTGTAAAGTGTTAAATTCGTCAGTGTAAATGTGTTAGACTCGGGTACCGCGAGGGATGTCTAAATCCTCTCAATAGGTGCAGCTAGTCTGCACCCCCTGCAGAGAAGTTTTGACACAATAGTAATTACTGAATTAGTGAATTACTATTTGAGTAACGAACAACAATCATAGCTGCCATCATGGTAAGACCCAGATCTGACCTCTAGATCATTTCTTAAGGGGTCATAAATAATTACAGGCCTTCGTATGCGCTTGTGCTTGTACGCGCGAGTGTGCGCGAGGATTATTACTACTCAATCAGCTTACGATTTGATTCAAACTTGGTAAAAAAATAGCTTAAACAAGTTCGTTACTAACAAAACCTTTTAAAAATGGCGGCTATTCCAATTTTTTTTAACACAAATTTTTATTATACTTTTTGTCAATCTGATTTCATCATATTATCTGCGTTAAGCTCTGCATCTGTTAGCATTTAAAATTTAAAAAGTGATTGTGATTATTTTTATTTCTTTTTTTAAATTCGCTTCAGTCACTACAACAGCTATGCTTATCACGATTAAGGTTTGTATTCAGTTAATAATATAGACTGTAGCGAGCCTGAAGATGACGTCATTACGGCAAAACGTATCACTTAAATATAACTAATAAGGTTGGTGTTACCAACGTAAACTCAAGTTCAGAAGATAATCCAATATAACCGCGTCTAATTCCTGAACAAAGAACCCATTGCCGCACTCGGTGAAAGGCTCGACGAATGGATCCGTTCCTCGTTTCACCGCCCGAAGCCTGCCTCCGGATGATGTATGCCGGAACGTGGGATCGGACCCAGAGGGCGTGGTACCGGGGCCACCAACAAATCTGAACTGTTCCTTCGACAATTATTTGCTTTATTTCGCCCCATCGAGTGGGCTTTGATCTGGTGCTTTAAATATGGAGCTTATCAAATTTACATTTTAACACGTGTTTGGATCGCAAACCGTTTAAGGACATGGTTCATGGTCCGTGCGTGACGTTTATGTGCAAATTAAATCATGACACCGGCTAAATGCAACACCTACCGGGTGGTGAGGAGGCGGCGGCCCTCGGCTGGGGCGAAACTGAGACTACTGCTTAACAGGAATGTTATACCCACTAGATAACATAGACACATATAATTTCGTAACTTCTCATTTGTCACAAACTTGACACTTAGTGCACGGAAGAAGTTTGATTTCCAGTAAATCAGAAAACGTCCATGACATTCAGTGTACGGAAGAAGTATATTTTCCAGTAAATCATAAAATTGTCGTGACACTTAGTACACGGAAGACGTTTTCTTTCCAGTAAATCAGAAAACTTCCAAGACACTTAGTGCACGGAAAAAGTTTGTTTTTTAGTAAATCAGACAACTTTCAAGACACTTAATGTACAGAAGAAGATTATTTTCCAGTAAAACATAAAACGTCCATAACACTTAGTGTACGGACTAATTTTGTTTTCCAGTAAATCAAAAAACTTTTAGTGTACCGAAGACGTTTTTTCCAGTAAATCAGAAAACTTCCATGACATTCACTGAACGGAAGAAGTATATTTTCCAGTACATCAGAAAAATGTCATGACACTTAGGGCACGGAAGAAGTTAGTTTTCTAGTAAATCAAAAAACTTCCAAGATACTTAGTGCACGGAAGAAGATTGTTTTCCAGTAAATCAAAAAACGTTCAAGACCCTTAGTGTATGGAAGAAGATTGCTTTCTAATAAATCAAAAAACTGTCAAAACACTTAGTGTACGGAAGAAGATTGTTTTCCAGTAAATCAGAAAACTTCCATGACATTCACTGAACGGAAGAAGTATATTTTCCAGTACATCAGAAAAATGTCATGACACTTAGGGCACGGAAGAAGTTAGTTTTCTAGTAAATCAAAAAACTTCCAAGATACTTAGTGCACGGAAGAAGATTGTTTTCCAGTAAATCAAAAAACGTTCAAGACCCTTAGTGTATGGAAGAAGATTGCTTTCTAATAAATCAAAAAACTGTCAAAACACTTAGTGTACGGAAGAAGATTGTTTTCCAGTAAATCAGAAAACTTTCAAGACACTTAGTGTAAGGAAGGAGTTGTTTAAATCAGAGAACTTCCAAGATACTTAGTGCAACGGAAGACAATTATTTTCTAGTAAATCAGGAAACTTATAAGGCACGGAAGATGTGTGTTTTCCAGTAAATCAAAAAACGTTCAAGACACTTAGTGTATGAAAGAAGATTGCTTTCTAGTAAATCAAAAAACTTCCAAGACAATGCACGGAAGAAGATTGTTTTCAAGTAAATCATAAAACGTCCATAACACTTAGTGCACGGACTAAGTTTGTTTTCCAGTAAATCAGAAAACTTTCATGACACTTAGTGTACGGAAGAAGTTTTTTTCCAGTAAATTAGAAAACGTTCATGACATTCAGTGCACGGAAGACGTATATTTTCCAGTAAATCATAAAACTTTCATGACACTTAGTGTACGGAAGAAGTTTTTTTCCAGTAAATTAGAAAACGTTCATGACACTTAGTGTACGGAAGAAGTTTTTTTCCAGTAAATTAGAAAACGTTCATGACATTCAGTGCACGGAAGACGTATATTTTCCAGTAAATCATAAAACTTTCATGACACTTAGTGTACGGAAGAAGTTTTTTTCCAGTAAATTAGAAAACTTTCATGACACTTAGTGTACGGAAGAAGTTTTTTTTCCAGTAAATTAGAAAACGTTCATGACATTCAGTGCACGGAAGACGTATATTTTCCAGTAAATCATAAAACTTTCATGACACTTAGTGTACGGAAGAAGTTTTTTTTTCCAGTAAATCAGAAAACGTCCATGTCACTTACTGCACGAAAGAAGATTTCTTTCTAGTAAATCAGAAAATTTTCAAACATTTTAATAATATATCAGCCAAAAATTTGCTCAAACCACATACTTATGTTCCTTTAATAAACGGTACACTATAAGATAAAAGTTATTTTAAAGTTTGAAGCTTCAAGTGAAAATTAATCACATGGTGTATAAAAAACGGAAACACAGTTTTAGTCAAATGTAGAACTTATTTTTTTTAGAAAAAATCCATTGGAAAATGAGCTATTTGATCAGCCATTACGGTAAGACCCATGTACGGGACTTTGAAATAAGCACAGATCCTGACCCCCCAGAGCACAGTGTCCTTAAAAGCTTTACGTACAAATGTTAGCTTGCATTTGAATCCGATCTGTTACAAACTTTAGACGAAAATCGATTTTATTAATAGCTCTGTTATTTTCGTTAATCTGTAAAATTCGTTCAAAAGTTTCAAAATGGCGGTCATTTCAAAATTAAAAAAAATTCTTTAATCTTATTTCAAATGTAATATTTTAATACTCATTAAAATGTAAAAGAGTTTAACACTTAAAAGTAAATTTTACAAAAAAATATCCTCATTCAATAAACAAAACTAACTTAATCTCTGTGTGAATTACAATTGCCGATATTTGGTTGAAACACTCAAAGCAGAATCCGTAATACAGCTAGTAAAGTATTGCACGAGCGCTGATAAAATTACTTTAATTGTTTATGTTGGCAATCAGCCAAACATATTCACTTTGCTTGAAATTAGAACTTAACGACATGTGCACTGTGTTCCCGCCATGGCGCATTACAGATTAGCGTTATCAGCTGACGGTCGGCGGCAAATTATTGGTCCATAACTGTGATTGCCTTTTTATTACTGTTTAATGGGCAATGATGCAGGCCGCGTAGTCAGTGTATCAATGGACTAATAAATAGTTCATTCATTCATAAGTGTACGCAGCAAGAAACGTCTATATACAGGGTGTGATCAGAATATGGCGCACCATTGAACGGAATTTAATTCACAATTTTAGTTGATAAAAAACTT
This sequence comes from Callitettix versicolor, assembly GCA_022606455.1. NCBI lineage: Eukaryota > Metazoa > Arthropoda > Insecta > Hemiptera > Cercopidae > Callitettix > Callitettix versicolor. The sequence goes on from CM040191.1 coordinate 52,412,098, forward strand.
AGAAAATAGAGTAGGATGACCGTGATAAAATTCTGCAAGGTTCGGTAAATGTAGGATTATTTGTTTCCAGATTCTCCGAGTAAAAATATAATAGTTGCACGCAGCTGTCTCGTGTTTCCAAAAATAAAAAAATATCTGTTGTTGAACCAAAAATAAAAATCACATATCATGTTTTCTCTTCCTTTTTATTTTTATTACGATAATTTGTTTGAAAACACCACATAACTGGTTTTTAACAACATAACCTAAAACGTATTGCAGCCAATCAGCTGTTCAATGAAATCAGCTGATCGTTACGAATTAATATAAAACAACTGATCTTTTACTATAACCACCAACATAAATTAATGCATCTCGCAACGAGCAAAATCCATCACAAACAGCCCTAAAAGCTTGATACATGTAACAAAGTTTTAAAATATTACATAAGCGAATATTTAATATGAGTAGTAGTACAATTTTCGTTAATTATTTCTGACCTCATTTAGAGCTATTTTGTTATGTTCGATGATAATATGGAAAATTTTATTGTATTCAAAAATTTAAGATCTGACAAAAAGTGTAAAATTTATATTTGACCGGTCTTTGTTTCAACTCAACCGTTTGGTCTTTGGTTTGTGTGCTTGTTAAACAGTTTTGGCCAAACGCATTGACCGATTGTTTTGAAATTTGGTACACAGGTACTTTGTATGAAGTTCAAACGACGTATATGTACGATTTTTTCCTTACTTCGGATTTAAGATGGCGGCCTCTGATTTACAATAACGAGTGCACTTTTAGTCAAACACATTTACTCTTTTCTTTGAAATTCGTTACGAAGACATCTTTTATAAAGCCCTATTGCTACCCTAGTTGATATCGTACTAGGCTTTCACCCCGAGGACCCGGGTTCGATTCCCGGCCAGGGCTTGGCATTTTCATACGCTATAAATCATCCCATCGTCTGCATTAGCCAAAATGTGCACAATAGTCGGACGTTAAAAAAAAATTTAAAAAAATTGATGTATACCATGTGTTTCCTATTTACTTCCGTTTCCAGATGACGCCCTCTCATTTAACAATGACGAGTGTACGCAATTTTGATAAAACGCAACGGCCGATTGTTTTGAAATCCGGTACGAAGATGATGACGGTATGAAGCCCAAAAGACTTTTGTGTGACATTTTTTCCTATTTTCTTCCGTTTAAAGATGGCGGCCAATGATTCAACGATGACGCAATTTTAATCAAATGCTTTGTCGGATTGTTTTGAAATTTGTTACCAAAGTACCTTGTACAAAACCCGAAAAACGTTTGGGTGAGATTTTTCCCCATTCACATCCGTTTTTCTACAGCTCTACTTCAACGTTGAGAGTGTAGTTACTGGTTATTTCCTGTAATGCTGGCTGAACGGCAAGACCTATGATAAGTTTGACCGCTTAGTTAAGAAAGAGCATTTCCAACAAAGTTGATACTATATCATTTTTCGTAAATTTTACTGTTATTGGTTCAATTGGCGGAAAACGTTATGAGCGCTGTCGTGCAGCGTTCTGTATATTAATTAAGAATATACTGCGAGGTCTACTGTTCCTTGAACTAAAAGATAAAAAAGTTCAATAGCGCAATTTTGAAATGTTTGATTTTGTTGGCTTCGAATCTACAGGCAAACATATTTTTTGGGCCAAATTTGAGTCAAATCGTATCTAAACTTCAAACGCTATATATGTTTTTACGATCCTTCATTCCCTGTTCTAGATGTCAGATCGGTGCTCATTACGTGATCTGGTTTTACCACAATGGGCGTTCCAGTAGCTCATTTTTCAATGGGAACTCGCTAAAAATTATAAATATACAATTTTTAAATAATGAAATACCACTCAGAAAGTGATGAAAAGGCCAAGACCGTAAATATGGTTTAAATATTTGGTCATCAAATAATTTAAGCGTGTTAGAATTAAATATTTGTTCATCAAATAATTTAAGCGTGTGTTAGAATTAAATATTTGGTCATCAAATAATTTAAGCGTGTGTAAGAATTAAATATTTGGTCATCAAATAATTTAAGCGTGTGTTAGAATTAAATATTTGGTCATCAAATAATTTAAGCGTGTTAGAATTAAATATTTGGTCATCAAAAAATTTAAGCGTGTATTAGAATTAAATATTTGTTCATCAAATAATTTAAGCGTGTTAGAATTAAATATTTGTTCATCAAATAATTTAAGCGTGTTAGAATTAAATATTTGGTCATCAAATAATTTAAGCGTGTGTTAGAATTAAATATTTGGTCATCAAATAATTTAAGCGTGTGTTAGAGTTAAATATTTGGTCATCAAATAATTTAAGCGTGTTAGAATTAAATTTGGTCATCAAATAATTTAAGCGTGTGTTAGAATTAAATATTTGGTCATCAAATAATTTAAGCGTGTGTAAGAATTAAATATTTGGTCATCAAATAATTTAAGCGTGTGTTAGAGTTAAATATTTGGTCATCAAATAATTTAAGCTTGTGTTAGAATTAAATATTTTGACATCAAATAATTTAAAAGTGTGTTAGAATTAAATATTTGGACATCAAATAATTTAAGTGTGTGTTAGAAAGTGTTTTCAATGTATTTTCCTTCCTACACGGCAACACTTTTTGACTGATCTGTATGTACCTGGTTAATATACATTTCAACATTCCAAAAATTTTGTAAAACAGAACAAACGTCCATATAAGTGGTAACGTTCAAAACCGTCACATACCCACGCTCGTCTGAAGGCTTGATTTGCAAATCCATTAAGTTGGAAGATGACCGTTAAAAAAACCGAAACGTTTCGCGATAGTTATATTTGAGTTATGCATTGGGACCGAGGCAGGCTATTATTTAATGGCCGCCCTGAGGCCTTGCCAGCCAATGCCTCATATATAAAACAAACGAATCAATTTACGTTTGGGTGGCCATGATTCCTGTCATTGTCTGTAGATTTACGGGCACAGTTTGGCTTCTTTCTTAATTACTCCGGATCGAGTATCTACCTGAGACCTCCGATAGCAGCTACGTGAACGGAATAAGCGAACTGTCTTACCTTAACCCCCCCCCGTACACACACGTCTCACAATACGTGTAATTTAATCGTGTTTCGAGGGAATTAACCGTATCGGCAAAACAAATGAAAATTACAGTCATTACTTGCACTCGGGTACTGGAACACCCCGTTGCCTGTTGCAGAAACACGCAAGCACCTCGCCCGCACTGGTTTGTCATGTAATTGTCCTGCTGTGACTAAGGCTAAAGGGAATTATCTTGCGTGGGGAAAATTAGGTTGCAAAAAATCACACGTAAGAGTTACTTCAAAAACTTGTCAACTTTATTTTCCAATTAATATCGAAAATGGTGAAAATAAAAACGCAAAAATTTCGTGCATACCGACACCCAGAGAACGCAAAAGAGACACACTGGTACACAACTGAAAAACGAATATTTTTAAACAAAGTTTTTCAAAACAATCCAATTGAAGTTCCTTACATGGACAGGAATCTATTGTACGTTGATTTAGCCGCCTCGGTGGCCTAGTGGATAGAGTACTAGGCTTTCACCCCGAGGACCCGGGTTCGATTCCCGGCGAGGGCTTGGCATTTTCATACGCTATAAATCATCCCATTGTCTGCATTAGCCCAAGTGTGCACAATAGTCGGACGTTAAACACACACACAAAAAAAAAAAACAATGCAAGAACAAAAAGACTTCTTACTAGAACAAAAAAATTGGATTGTGACGTTTGCACATGTAATGATTTTTTAAAAAATAAACTGGAACCGGTCCGTGATACAGATGCAGATTTACCTCCAGATGTACAATTATAATTAATAAAATGTAATGTTTTTGTTAATAAAATATAACGAAATTATATTTTCTAATAAATTGATCAATAAAATATTGTTTTATAAATAAAAAAAAGAAACGTAACGTTTTAGCAACACGAGTGCAATGTCGTCCAATATCGACGCGCGCTGATTCAACGGCGATGTTAAAAGTTAAGCCATTTTTTTCCTAATGCATATTTTAATCTGAAACTTTACATAAAACATCTTTGTAATCTATACTTTAATGTAAAGTAGGTTAAACAAGTAAACTCGAAACTTCGTCACTCAGCTTTTACGTCCGAAGCTTATAAAACACGAACGCATGATTAGAAAAAAACCTTATCACTGGACAGAACTCGTTAATGGTCTTCGGACAGTGCTCATTTTCTTCGTAATTCTGTCAAGTTTATACACAAAATTTCAAAAAGAAACATTTAGATGGAACAAAGTTGTTGCGTTTAAGACTAAAGAACAGGAATCATTTTTCTCAATTTTAGGTTAGAAATGCATTTTTGACAGTGTTGCACAACTTAAAAATTAAAAACAGCGGATTCAGATTCAGCACCCTCGAAAACATAAAATATGACAAATTTTAGACATTCTTAGCCGTGATCAGTATTTCGAAAAATAAGCGTTATTTTAGGGATGTATCGCTCTCTCTAATATGTGTATGAAGCTATTCGCAATTATAGTAATATTTTTATCAGTTGTGGGTTTATCCTTAGGCCAGTCCTCTCCTTTTAAACTGGCTGGTTCCACCTAATATATATATATATATATATATATATATATATATATATATATATATATATATATATATATACTACAACACAGTCATAAAACCGGAGGTATTATATGCAAGCGAGTCGCTAGCACGCCACACAAAAGCTATCAACGTATTTTGAAGGAAGAACGCAAAATCTTGAGGAAGATCCTTGCCCCGAGATTAACAGAAGATGGATACAGGTTGCACTCCCGGAAGACCACAGGGAAGATATCGAACCTGGCAGCAGATATCAGAAGGAGGCTTCGGTTCTATGGACACATCAGTAGACTCCCAACAACGAGACTTGCCAACAGAATCCTTAAGTATATACAAAGTGGCAAATCAACAACGTCGTGGATCGCACAAGTCAGAATAGACCTACATGACGCAGAAATAGACTCAACAGACGTTGAAGATAGGAACGCATACAGAAGAAAGATGCTCGGTTGGAAGGTCCCAGAGAATGAAACCCTAAAGAGAGCGGGGGTAAAATGGACGGAGGAGCGGAGGAGGATCCATGGGGACAGGATGAGGGGGGTGTGAAGGATTAAAAGGAAAAAGACATGAGTCGGAGTGCTTTGCGTGATCCAACAGGGTCTATACGCAGATAATAATAACAATATATATATATGCCTAGTTGATAGCGTACTAGGCTTTCACCCCGAGGACCCGGGTTCGATTCCCGGCGAGGGCTTGGCATTTTCATACGCTATAAATCATCCCATTGTCTGCATTAGCCCAAGTGTGCACAATAGTCGGACGTTAAACACACACACAAAAAAAAAAAAACAATGCAAGAACAAAAAGACTTCTTACTAGAACAAAAAAATTGGATTGTGACGTTTGCACATGTAATGATTTTTTAAAAAATAAACTGGAACCGGTCCGTGATACAGATGCAGATTTACCTCCAGATGTACAATTATAATTAATAAAATGTAATGTTTTTGTTAATAAAATATAACGAAATTATATTTTCTAATAAATTGATCAATAAAATATTGTTTTATAAATAAAAAAAAGAAACGTAACGTTTTAGCAACACGAGTGCAATGTCGTCCAATATCGACGCGCGCTGATTCAACGGCGATGTTAAAAGTTAAGCCATTTTTTTCCTAATGCATATTTTAATCTGAAACTTTACATAAAACATCTTTGTAATCTATACTTTAATGTAAAGTAGGTTAAACAAGTAAACTCGAAACTTCGTCACTCAGCTTTTACGTCCGAAGCTTATAAAACACGAACGCATGATTAGAAAAAAACCTTATCACTGGACAGAACTCGTTAATGGTCTTCGGACAGTGCTCATTTTCTTCGTAATTCTGTCAAGTTTATACACAAAATTTCAAAAAGAAACATTTAGATGGAACAAAGTTGTTGCGTTTAAGACTAAAGAACAGGAATCATTTTTCTCAATTTTTAGGTTAGAAATGCATTTTTGACAGTGTTGCACAACTTAAAAATTAAAAACAGCGGATTCAGATTCAGCACCCTCGAAAACATAAAATATGACAAATTTTAGACATTCTTAGCCGTGATCAGTATTTCGAAAAATAAGCGTTATTTTAGGGATGTATCGCTCTCCTAATATGTGTATGAAGCTATTCGCAATTATAGTAATATTTTTATCAGTTGTGGGTTTATCCTTAGGCCAGTCCTCTCCTTTTAAACTGGCTGGTTCCGCCTAATATATATATATATATATATATATATATATATATATATATATATATATATATATATATAACACTACAACACAGTCATAAAACCGGAGGTATTATATGCAAGCGAGTCGCTAGCACGCCACACAAAAGCTATCAACGTATTTTGAAGGAAGAACGCAAAATCTTGAGGAAGATCCTTGCCCCGAGATTAACAGAAGATGGATACAGGTTGCACTCCCGGAAGACCACAGGGAAGATATCGAACCTGGCAGCAGATATCAGAAGGAGGCTTCGGTTCTATGGACACATCAGTAGACTCCCAACAACGAGACTTGCCAACAGAATCCTTAAGTATATACAAAGTGGCAAATCAACAACGTCGTGGATCGCACAAGTCAGAATAGACCTACATGACGCAGAAATAGACTCAACAGACGTTGAAGATAGGAACGCATACAGAAGAAAGATGCTCGGTTGGAAGGTCCCAGAGAATGAAACCCTAAAGAGAGCGGGGGTAAAATGGACGGAGGAGCGGAGGAGGATCCATGGGGACAGGATGAGGGGGGTGTGAAGGATTAAAAGGAAAAAGACATGAGTCGGAGTGCTTTGCGTGATCCAACAGGGTCTATACGCAGATAATAATAACAATATATATATATGCCTAGTTGATAGCGTACTAGGCTTTCACCCCGAGGACCCGGGTTCGATTCCCGGCCAGGGTTTGGCATTTTCATACGCTATAAATCATCCCATCGTCTGCATTAGCCCAAGTGTGCACAATAGTCAGTCGTTAAACACCACAATATATATATACAAGGTGAGTGAAGAGATCTGGAAGCGGATCATGGCAGGGAATAAAGCGTATTACGGTCTCGCAAACCTTTTCAGATCGACACTTTTCTCTAGAGCTATAAATATAAAACTTTATAAGTCGCTTGTCAGACCTGTCGTTTCCTATGACGCAGAAACCTGGACCCTGAAAGTTACTGATCGACCTAGGGGTGTTTGAAAAGAAGATTCTAAGGCGTATTTTCGGACCGGTTTGCCAGTCCGGGTTGAATAACGCATTAGAACAGGAACTGGAAAATTTAATAAAGAACGAGAACATATTGCGCTTTCTAAAAGCACGAAGAATCAGCTGGCTCGGTCATGTGCAGAGGATGGAAGATGGTAGGATGACAAAAAAAATAATGAGAGAGAACTTTTTGGGGGGAAAAGAGGACGTCCTAGTAGACGATGGCTGGATAACCTGGAGAAGGATTTGGCAAGGATTGGAATAACTGGATGGTAGCAGCTAGCGCTGGATCGGGATGCATGGAACAGAATATTTACGGGAGGCCAAAGTCCACCCCGGACTGCAATGCCAGCAAAATTTATATATATATATATATATATATATATATATTACAAAACATCCCTAGGAATGATTTTATCACGATAGCTGCTCTAATAGCTCAATTATCCAATGAAAATTTACTAATAAAATATTAAACCATAAATTTTACTTAATAGCCTATGCCCTAATCATCACCTCCACTAGTAAGAAATAAGACTTTCAAAGCTGTGTGGGGAAAAAGCATCTTTTAACTATCTCAACATATGGTATATTTTCTATTTACACGTAGGTTGAACAGAGCCTTAAGCTTAAGTATGCCTCAGTTCTTCGGGGCTTAAGTTTCTGAAGCTTAAGCAGTTCACGACAAAATAAAAACGCCTCGTTTCAAACTTAACAGGAAGTAAACGGTGTCGCCCACTGTGCTAATTAAATAATTACATTACTTAAAATTACATACATTAAACATAACCATCAAGGCTTCTTTAATAACATATAATAAGCATGTATTACGTTAAATACTGGCGCGTGGGAATCCCGACACGTTTATAGTCGTTAAGTGTACTTACTATGTAGTGCGCAAGTGAAGAATATTTAAGCAGTTTAGCATAAAATCTGATAATAGTTACATATATTAAATGTAAGCGTGGTATGTCCGTGTGTTGTTATAACTCAGCAAACCACCCCCGCAGCCCCTTGGGTATCGGACCCCTACATCCCTTCCATAAGAAAGTTTCGTTTTGGAACTGCAAGAGTTGGTATCGGAGATATGGGTTTCAAAAGAAGGCATTGCACAAATGTATTTATTACGGGAAGTCGGTAAATCAGCTGACAATCGAATGCCGAAGCACATTTAAGCTAACGTGTCTAGGCTATCGATTAGAAGTTAAAGCCATGTATAAGTAGAACACAGCTGATCGGGAACATTGCAATGCATCGATTTTAAAATAGGTTTAACACTGACCTCGGCTAACCAAAAGGGTATTAACCCTTAAAGGAAATATGTTTGTAACACGAATTACCGAAGTCAAATAAAAATAGTTTAAAATAACAAAAAAATAGAAATTTAGTATCTAATATGAAATAATCAAAATAGTTTACTTGAAAAATCACAATTACTGGGTATATAATTTCAGTTAAAAGGAAAATAACAATTAAATTAGTATTATCGAATTATATATATAGTCAAGTTAATAGTCAAAGTTATGACTCCCGTAGTAGGCTAAGATTTAAGCCAAGTTTAAATAAGAAAAAAATAAAGATTTATTATCTAAGACGAAATTATCAAAATAGTTCACTTCAAAATTAAATTCACAACTTACAGCGTATATAATTTCAGTTAAAAAAATTACAATTAAATTAGTATTACTGATTTATATTTATAATAGTCAAAGTTATGATTCCCGTAGTAGGCCTAGATTTAAACCAAGTTTAAATAAGAAAAAAATAGCGATTAATTATCTAAGATGAAATAATCAAATAGTTCATTTGAAAATTCACAAATTACTGAGTATTTCAGTTAAAATGGAAATAACAATTAGTATTATCAAATTATATTTATAATAGTCAAAGTTATGACTCCCGTAGTAGGCCTAGATTTAAGCCAAGTTTAAAAAAGAAAAAATTAGCGATTAATTATCTAAGATGAAATAATTAAAATATTTCACTTGAAAATTCACAAATTACTGAGTATTTCAGTTAAAAGGGAAATAACAATTAGTATTATTGAATTATATTTATAATAGTCAAAATTATGACTCCAGTAATAGGTCTAGATTTAAGCCGTTTAAATAAGAAAATATTAGCGATTAATTATCTAAGATGAAATAATTAAAATAGTTCACTTGAAAATTCACAAATTACTGAGTATTTCAGTTAAAAGGGAAATAACAATTAGTATTACCCGAATTATATTTATAATAGTCAAAGTTATGACTCCCGTAGTAGGCCTAGATTTAAGTCAAGTTTTAAAAAAAAAATATCGATTAATTATCTAAGATGAAATAATTAAAATAGTTCACTTGAAAATTCACAAATTACTGAGTATTTCAGTTAAAAGGGAAATAACAATTAGTATTATTGAATTATATTTATAATAGTCAAAATTATGACTCCAGTAATAGGTCTAGATTTAAGCCGTTTAAATAAGAAAATATTAGCGATTAATTATCTAAGATGAAATAATTAAAATAGTTCACTTGAAAATTCACAAATTACTGAGTATTTCAGTTAAAAGGGAAATAACAATTAGTATTACCCGAATTATATTTATAATAGTCAAAGTTATGACTCCCGTAGTAGGCCTAGATTTAAGCCAAGTTTTAAAAAAAAAATATCGATTAATTATCTAAGATGAAATAATTAAAATAGTTCACTTGAAAATTCACAAATTACTGAGTATTTCAGTTAAAAGGGAAATAACAATTAGTATTATTGAATTATATTTATAATAGTCAAAATTATGACTCCAGTAATAGGTCTAGATTTAAGCCGTTTAAATAAGAAAATATTAGCGATTAATTATCTAAGATGAAATAATTAAAATAGTTCACTTGAAAATTCACAAATTACTGAGTATTTCAGTTAAAAGGGATTATCGAATTATATTTATAATAGTCAAAGTTATGACTCCCGTAGTAGGCCTAGATTTAAGGCAAGATGTAATTTGAAAAGACGTGTTAGATGAGAAACGTACAATGTGAAACAAACAACGTCGACCAATCAGCGGCGAATAGAGACAGTACCTATGTCAGGTGAAAACTATAGTGCAAATCGTTACCTCAAGAAAGAAAAAATATTTTATCAATAATATTTTTTTATCAATAATATTTTTATCAATCTTTCGTATATCAATTAATGAACGAAATGCTATTTTAATAAAGTGGAATGATTCTGTAACGTCGAAAAGTAATCTGAATTATTATTATTAACACCAATACACTAAATACCAGCCTATCTAACACAAAATTTTAAGTTTTCACTTGCTCGACTGAAGTTGAAAGTGACTGGTGGACTTTTAAGTTTAAGTGGCATTTAATCGACTGTCACTTAAGACTCAAAACTCAATACGTTTATCGTATTAAAGATACGTTTATTTAAACGTGACGACCATTTCTTACCGGCCTAAGTACATTCTAGTTAGGCCGATACAATCAATGAATTTCTCGCAGTAGGTATGCAGGCCCACATACTACGTTGGCACCAGTGGGCGACCAATAGGTTTATTCGCTTTATTTCCACTTTTCGCAGTAAACTCCACTCAGACTGTTGAACACCTCCGGTACGTGTTTGTCTCAACAGCTGTCAATAGCTCGGTACGCATATTTATAGACGCTATACACAAGATTCCCTTTACCTAAACGTCAGTAAATGTATTGACCTGTACAGAATGATGTTTTCTATTGATTTTGTAACACATAACTCACGTTTCGGTAAGTTTTATAGTTGGGTTTTTATACCACTTTTAAAGTGAATAATTACTTACACAAGGTAAATTTTGTGGTGCAGTATAATCGAATTAAGAGTTACGTAACAAAAAAGTAAATAATACATGAAACAGCTGATTATCACAGTCAGTAAGTAAAATGTATTACTTGTAAAAATGTATCAATATATTAAAAAGTATTGATTGTAAAATGTATTACAAAATTAAGCGACCTGACCATAGATAGACTACTTCGTTCCAATCATAAAATGCAAGAATGGAATATTAAATAAAATAATAATAGAATTAGCAGTTTAAAAATATTACAATGAATAAAAAAGTGAAATATTATTGAAGCGTAGCTTTTAAAGTTAGCTTTGGCGAGAAGAGTGAATAGAAAAAGAGTGTGCCGAACGGAAGAATGTAACGGAAATGTGGAACGAACGAGCAAACTAATTTCTCTCTATTTCTGTCTATTTTTCTTCCTGCTTTTCGATAACAGTACACGCGTATTATATGAAAAAATTGTGTTGCATTCATTTTGATATTTTTCTTTAGTTGAAGAACACGTACACGTTGCAACCGTTTATAATACATTCGAAATTAACATAAACATTTATAATAATTGTTGTTATTATAGTTAGTTTTTAACAACATAACCTGAAACTTATCATTGAAGCCTATCAGCTGATAGACTTGAGGTTCATTGAAGCCTAACAGCTGTTCAATGAAATCAGCTGATCGTTACGAATTAATATGAAACAACTGCTCTTTTTTCCTTTAGTTTACGCCCTCATTGGAGCACTCTATACACTTCCAAGTCCAACATCGCTATTGAGAGACTAGCGTTTCAGCCTCTTCTTCCGTTCCCAAAATTTCTTCATCCTGTCCGACCTGGCTGCCCTTTGTTCATCATTTATGGTATAGGTCTTTCGTTCAAATGTTGTTAGCTTGAATCGCACATATTTATTCCTTAGAATCCTCTTCTCTGCTCTACCTTCAATTTGAGGCACCGTCAAATTTAACTCTGCTAAATCACTCTGGATCTCTTTGAACCAATTATTCTGCGTTTTAATCTTCCAGAAATAGCTAAATAGCTAACTGATCTTTTACTTATAGTTAACAAAATCTTCGTTTCTTTTAGATAACTCCCCAAGTTCCATACTTGTACTTTTTATTTATAAATTTTGTTAATAATAATATACACTAAAATTAATAAAATAATTATTAATAAATACATAATATTTTAATAAATAAAACAATAAAACGTTGTGTTGCTTTGGTTTTGGTATTTTTTTTAGTTCAAGAACACGTGCACGTTGTAACCGTTGATAATATATTCGAAATTAATGTAAACGTTTATAATAATTGTTGATAATATTGCTAGTTTTTTACAAAATAACCTAAAACTTATGATAGCCTATAACATGTTCAATGAAATCAGCTGATGGTTACGAATTATTACAAAACAACTGATCTTTTACTATAACTACAATAAATAATATCTAAGTTAGGTTCGAGTATTTATTTATTCAAAGAAAACAAGATATTTGTAAACATATCTTCAAATTAAGTATATATTCAGCAAAGATATCATTAAAAAAAGCTTCACTTCTTTCGGTAACTCTCCAAGTTCCGTATATATACTTTTATTTATAATTGTTGATAATAATAATAGAAACTAAAATTATGGACAAGTATTTGGCAATAAGAATATAAAAAAATATAATACCTATTCTGACGTCACAACCGATGAAAAACTAAATTTTTGAAGTAAATAATTCCTTATGCCAACTGCAAATTTTGTGGTTCAATGAAATCGAATTGAGAGTAACGTAACAAAAAAGTGAAAAAATTCATGAAACAGCTGCTGGATGGAACAGCTGGTTATCACAGAGATGCAAATCAGTGAGTAACAACAATATGTATTACAAAATTAAGTGACTTCGCCATAGATAGACTACTTAGTTCGAATACTGAAAGTTGAGAATGGCTTAGGCCTATTAAATAAAATAATGATAGAATTACAAGTTTAAAATTTTAAAATGAATGCAATAAACGAAATATTATTATTTATAAATTATAATAGTAATAATAGAAATTATAATTATTGACGAGTGTTGTATTTGGCACTAAGAATGTAAAAACGTAAAAGGCCAATGATGACGTCACAACCGACACGAAATTACATTATTTTAAGTGGATACTTCTTTACATTAGCGTTTTGTATTTTTAGAATCCAATAAAATTAATCAGGGTTCATTTTTATCAATGTAATTTGAAAAGTTTTAAATGCTAAATATGCAGATCTTTAAAAATAGATAAGATAAAGTAAAATACTTTTGGAAATTCGCTTCTATCCCATCAGCGAAACAGCTGCGTGCAGTGATTATTTTACTGTTACGATTTCAAAGTAATATTTTTACAATACCAAGTATTTAAACGCTATAGGTGCGTACTGTCCGGTAAAGGTGAGACATACTTCCTCCTACAACAGCTCCTGAAGATTGGAAGCGACATGCGATGTCAACCTACACGTACCTAAATAGGCATTCCTGTGCTGTCGTGCAGCA
>CM040191.1:52428188-52455688 GCA_022606455.1 Callitettix versicolor
ACACACACACACACACACACACACACACACACACACACACACACACACACACACACACACACACACACACACACACACACATATATATATATATATATATATATATATAAAGAGAGAGAGAGAGAGAGAGAGAGAGAGAGAGAGAGAGAGAGAGAGAGAGAGAGAGAGAAAGAAAGAGAAATATATTTTGGTTACAACACGAACAAGTTATTCAGCTCAGTTTCAATACAAATCACCTAGAAAAAGAAAAGAAAAACTACACAATAGCTGTTCAACGCCGTATCAAAACAGGAATGTGTACTGATCAAAAGTAAACTACTACTTATGGCAACACGACCAAAGGGTTAAGGTAAGTTGACACCTGTTATTCCTTATCTATAAACTCCATAGTAGAATCTTGTATTTTTTTTTTTTTTTAGTGTTTAACTTCCGACCATTGTGCACACTTGGGCTAATGCAGACGATGGGATGATTTATAGCGTATGAAAATGCCAAGCCCTGGCCGGAAATCGAACCCGGGTCTTCGGGCTGAAAGCCCAGTACGCTATAAACTAGGCCACCGAGGCTGCGAAAGTAGAATCTTGTAGTGGCTACCCTTAAAAAACATTGTTTCAGAGTTGTTTTAATTGAAAATTATGTTTATATCAATTTAATTTAATTTTTAATTAGCGATAGTAATATCAATAAAAGCCTTATTAACACAATAATAAATTAACACAATAAATAAATTAAATTTCCCCGCAGGGGTGCAGACTAGCTGCACCTATTGAGAGGATTTAGACGTCCCTCGCGGTACCCGAGTCTAACACACACTTACACTTACAACACTACACGTACGACTTTAACACTTTACACTCACACTTACATTTAGGGAGGCATAATAGCCTCAATGTGCTTTTTGCCTTAAATTAAAAAAAAATATTTGGCTTGTGAAGATTATATGTTAGATTTATGCACGAGTATAAGGCTTCAATTATTAGATTCGGGTAGCTCTGGGCGCCTGGGCGGAGTGATCAGTGTGGAATCGGACTAGAAGGAAGTACCTAAGAACAAACATTTAATGTTCTTAATTGTTTTTCTGTTCTTTTTTAAGTAGTTTATTTTTAAGCATATAGTTTAAAAATATAGCGTCCTAGCAGCTGCCGCGGTTGACGCATGAGAAGCGTGAATACCCAAAACGTTGTAATTAAAGACATAATTAAAGAAAAGTGGAAGGCTGAGATACACATAGGTGCAGAATGTGGAGGAGGACATGATGGCTATGTGCGTTGGAACATGGTGCGAGATAGTTTCAATTTAGGCAAGAATATAGACGAATCGTTTCCAAGACCCACCAAGGGCTGTAACGCCAGGAAAAAGGAAAAAAATAGAAATGAGTCAGAAACTTAATTATAAATATTAATATGACAATATTAGTAATATTTTGTTAAATTTATTAATTGTATCTTACAAAAGTGTTGGTAGATTTTCCGAGTGTAATTTTATGGCTACAGGTTTGATGGCAGTTCGAATAACGTATTCACCAATGAATATTCGTCATTATGAAAGTTATAATTAATTATAACCATCTACCCTAGTGTTTGTCTTGACCATTCTATTTTCTTGAAAACAGACTAAAAATTATGAGTGGTGACATTTTTAAACTTATCTTCTGATGTTTTGACGGTGATAGTGACGTCAGGGCGTATCTTTTCCTCATATTGATTTAACGTTCATGATGAGACCGCCTTGTCCAGAATCGCAATGACTCATAATGTGTTTCATGGCTACTTACTGTGAGTAACAGAAAAGTGACTCATGTAAAAATTGTGTACAATTTAAACTGAGCTTGGAAAAACGTGATTCCATATACGTTCTTTAGTATTTAAACAATAAAACAGTTAACTAAACAATTAAACAGTTAAATTATTTAAACAATTTCCAAACGAAGTGGCAAAATAATCCATATGAATCTATCTAAATAAATTTCACTTCCCTAAAAAACGTAGCGTTTATAAGTTGTCCAAAAACATGTTGCATTTTACCAACAAATCTTTCCTTATTAATAATTTTGTTTTAGTAACGAAATTCATAGGAAAATTTTGTAATATTTGAAAGTTATTTTAGTGTTATATTTTCTTAAATATCATAAATATATTTTTCTTAAAGTAAACACCCGTTTCACAACCATAATTTCCCAAAATGTGAATATTAAAATCAATAAACTGAATAGAACTTCCCCTGTAACTAATTCAAATTGTGTAGCACACATCGAAAGTTTTATGATTATCCTACAAGATTCAAATACTTAAAAAGATAAAGCAGTGGTTAGTATATATGGAAAAGGCAAATGCTGAGCAGACCATCTCATCAATTTATAGGTGTGTGTGTGTGTGTGTGTGTGTGTGTGTGTGTGTGTGTGTGTGTGTGTGTGTGTGTGTGTGTGTGTGTGTGTGTGTGTGTGTGTGTGTGTGTGTGTGTGTGTGTGTGTGTGTGTGTGTGTGTGTGTGTGTGTGTGTGTGTGTGTGTGTGTGTGTGTGTGTGTGTGTGTGTGTGTGTGTGTGTGTGTGTGTGTGTGTGTAGGTTATATGATATGGTAGCTCACCATTCTCCATCCATGAAGAAAGTTTCGTTTCGAAACTGCACGGGTTATTTTCGGAGATATGGGTGTCAAAAGAGCATATCGTTCCAATAGTTTCTTATGGGAAGTCATTGAATCAGCTGACAATCGAGTGTCGAAGCACCACATTTAAGCTAATGTGTCTAGGCTCTCGATTAGAATTTAAAGCCATGCATACAGATATGACCGCCAGCATTACAATACATCCCTTTAAAATAGCTTTGTTTAATTGAAATATGTTTGTAATGCGAATTACCGAAATCAAATAAAGACAGTGTAAGTAAATAAAAAATTAGAAATGTAATGGCTAAGATGATATAATAAAAATTCGTTCACTCCAAAATTTATAAATCACCGTGTATGCTATATAAATTGCAATTAAATCAACGGAAGGTAAATAACAATTAAATTAGTATTATTGAACTATGGTTATAACAGTCAAAGTTATGACTCCAGTAGTAAGCCTACATCTAAACCAAGCAGAGTTGAAATAAATGTAATTTGTTCCACCGATATAAATAAATACAAATACCAATAAATATAACTGTTATAAACTGAGCAAATATAATTTGAAATAACTTTATATATGGAATGTACAATGCAAAAATAACGACTTCAACCAATCAGCGACGAAAGGGGACAGTTCCTATACCATACGAAAAGCAAAATACAAAACGTTATCTGAAGACAGCAAAAATATTTTTTTTATTATTAATGAACGAAAAGACCATTTATGGAAAGTAAAATGATTCTGTAATGTCATAAATTCAATTTTAATAATTTAATGAAATATACGAGGGTTGTCCGTAAAATAAGGTTCCCAATAACTTTTCACAATGAAAAACATGTTTATTTGCATTGAATAATACATTTTTGGAAAGCTTACACTTTTTTCTATTTTTGACATAATCGCAGTTGAGATCGATGCATTTTTGCATATTGTGAACCATCTTTTGTATGCCTGAGTCGAAAAACTCTCCCGCCACGCCGCGAAGGAAGCTTAAAACTTTTTCTTTCAGCTCCTCTCCGGTACAGAAATGCGCCCCACCTAAGTGTTTATTCAAATTAGGGAAGAGTTGGTAGTCACTTGGGGCTAAGTCCGGGCTCTAGGATGGATGTATGACAGTATCCCATCCAAATTGGTTGATGAGATCGGTTGTTACACGGGCGGTGTGCGGACGAGCGTTGTCTTGATGGAAACAAACTCCCTTCGTGAGCATGCCTCTCCTCTTGTTTTGATTCGCGCGGATAAGGTTCTTTAACGTCTCACAGTAACGATCAGCATTGATTGTTGTTCCGGTATCCATTAATTCGCACAACAATAACTTCTTCCTGTTCCAAAACACGCTCGCCATGACTTTGCCGGCAGACAGTTTTTGAACTTCCGCGGCTTCGGCGATTCTGAATGTTTCCACTGACGTGATTGTGCTTTCGTTTTCGGTGTCATATAGTGTACCCAGGTTTCGTCCCAAGTGACAATGGCGTCCAAGAATTTCTCGCCATCGGTTTCGTAGGCCTGAAAAAATTCGCGGGCCCCATCAATCCGTTGCCGTTCGTGGTCTGCTGTAGGCTGACTTGGGACCCACTTTACACAAACCTTGCTATACCCTAAATGGATTGTCAAAATTTTGTCAATGCAGGTCTTGATGACATTATGGATCATCTCGGAGAGCTCCCAAACAGTCACCCTTCGATCGTTCAGCAATGCTTCTTCCACTTTCGCAATCGTTTCGTCCGAAACAGATGACCGTCCTTAACGCTGTTCATCATGAACGTCTGTACGTCCGTCTTTGAATTCTCTGCACCATTTGCGCACGTGTTGTATGCTCATACATTTTTCTCCGTAGACTTCACACAGTTGGATATGAATGTACAACGGCGCAGTGTTTTTTGAAGACAAAAAACGAATCACAGAGCGTAATTCGCAACTGACGGGAGACAGAAAAGCAACTCCATTATTAACAGCTCCCAAACCAAGACTGAGCGTCGCAGACCGCTCGCGGAGTGGGGATTGGGAGTGGAGGAACAAAGTTGCAAGCCAAGGTCACCGTATCCCGCGTATCAACGTTCGCAGCGACTATAGTGCCTTGGGAACCTTACTTTATGGACAACCTTCGTAATATCAGACATTTTAAGTGTTAGTTTAAATAACAACTAGATGAATGAGATGAATTGAAGTAATAAAAAAAAAAAAATTGAGATCAGAATATCGAACATAGTCTTATCAAACTTTTGGAAGACTAGAAGGTAGCATCCTTAAAAACTGAAATATTTTAAAAAGACTTATTGTGTAAAAAAACAAATATTCAAAATTAACTTTTTGTATATCACAATTATTTTTTAAAATATTATTCTACCAGTACGATTACCCTAACCCGAGATAAAAGGACTTATAATTTAAAATTTTAAATATAAATGTTATTTTTAAGAGTTATTATACATTAATAAAACAAATTATCAAATTATTGAACACTTAGGTTAGAATTCATGTATTTAAAGTATACTTTTAAAAATCGGTCTTCTTAAAAGTCGGGAAGTATTCACCAAGAATCTTAAAGTAATAAATTAATAAAGTCTGTGTAGGAGACTTTAAAACCCTCTTCTCCCTACTGCAAAAGGGGTTTAGAAGTAAAGCTATACTGAATGATAGTGAGAGAGAGAAGGGATACAAACGTAGCAGTGTTGAGCTGTGAGCAACCCTCTGACATTGTTTTGTCTCTTCCGGTTCTGTCAGTGATTGTCACGCTTTGACATTATCTGACGGAAGTAAACGCGTCAATAAAATCATTAAACAATACGGCAAGGACCTGTTACGTTGTTCAACAGTGATTGATCGGTGGTAAAAAACAAAAATTTTAATGTCGGTAGATTACTTAAGCTACCGTAGAATTTGTTACACAAAAAACACTTAGATGTTCTCTCGAACGACGTTTTAGTTAATTTCCATTGGACAATGTACTCATTGGAAGATTCAAACCGGGAAGATTTAAATGAGGCCGATCCTGAACTCTGGATCACATTTTAAGAAGTCGTTAAAATTCTTATAAATATAATGTGTGTGTGTGTGTGTGTGTGTGTGTGTGTGTGTGTGTGTGTGTGTGTGTGTGTGTGTGTGTAATGATATTTAAAAGTGAACCTGTTAAAAGTTTATTAATTAGAATGACAAAATATTATTTGTGTGCTTTATGTAAAAATAAAATATCGGAAGATATAGGTTAAGTATATGTCATAGATAAACCAATAAATTGTGGTTGGTGTGAAGAGAAATGAAACAAAGAAGGCATGTACGGTTACAATTAAAATAAATAAGCATTTTAAAAATAATAATTCTTTAATTGAAGTTTGCAATAGGCAACCAAAAACTAGGGACAAAGAGACAATAAATCTAGAAGAATTCTGAGTAATATCAACGAATTTGAAGAAACGATTTTTGAGCCTGACAAGAAATACATTTGTTTAGAACGGAATTTCAGTTTAAGAATATTGATGATTGGTAAATTTAAGACAACCTTAACTAGGCTGAGATGCAATTAAAAGGTAATATGAACCGTATTTTTAATTTGAGTTTGAGTGAGGAGAAAGTTTTTAGAAAGCATGTATTAAATTACAAAACAATTAAATTTCAAATTGATAAATTGATGGATTTTGATAAAAGCTTGTATGATTTTGTTAACCAGCAAAAGTTGTTCAACATTTTCAAAATTTCTGCTATTTCAAATCTTTAAAAAATTCATTATTTTTGTGTACTAAATGTTTTTGATAATCTTATTTCATTCGTCGTAATCAGAGTTACAAAACTGCCTAAATTAGCAATTGGAATTTTCAAAATTTGAAATTAACAGTTATTATGACGGCGGTCAGGGTTCGTTTACATATATTCAATGCAATTTGAAAGTTTAAAATGCAGCTTTAATGGCTATTTGAGATGGTGAACATCAGAGTTTCAAAACAAATGTAAGAAAAAAAATTACTTTTGGAAATTCGCTTCCATCACGTCATCGAAACAGCTAATTAGTTAAGCAATTAATAACGCATGCGCACATTAATTATACCAAAAGTCGTCCACTTCGTCGGATCTCATTACGGATGTGAATTCAAGTCCTCGATAAACCTACTCATTGCCTAAGTATAGCTGTTTATTGCGCAACAGCTGCGTTTCAAACGACTTTACGGTTAATTATAAAAAGGTTTTATTGCGAATTAACCTGATTTTAAAACAATAAACATACAACAAACATATTAAACTAGTCAATTACCTACACGCTCAATATAAAACTTTTATAAACAGAAAGCAATTAATTTTATTGGGGTGATTTACGAAACGTATTACGTCATTAACAAATAGCATCCATCCACGCCCAAGAGAGGCCCTGAGGGAATCAGAGCTCAGGATAAAACAAAACAAAAAGTAACCAGACACAGTAGTGTTAACATTCAGGAAACCGTTACGTTACTCTGGAATAGTGATTACAAATAACAGTTCTAGTTACACATGGTTACATTTGTTTGAAGGTTACTGTGATTACAAATGCAGCGTTCGTTACAAATCACACGAGTCACGAATAGAAAATAACTTCGACAAATTTTTATTTCCTAGCAGGCAAGTAGCTGTGAATGCAATCTATTTCGAGATTTCGGTAACGGTTATTTTGTTAACAAGAAAGTGATGAATACAAAATAACGGTTTGAGTATTTCCCGACAAAGTATGTCCTAGCAGGTGAGTAGTGTATTATTTCGAGATTTCAGTAACGGCTATTTTTTTCACCAAGAAAGTAACGAATTCGAAGTAACGGTTGAAGTATTTCCGGCAAACCATTATATCATTATATTTGGCAATTATATCATTATTTATTATCATATCATTATATCATATATGGTATTATATCATTATATTCTGGCAAACCATTATATTTGGCTAGGAGGCCAAATAGCTGTATCTGGGCCGTCTGCATTAGCCCAAGTGTGCACAATAGTCGGACGTTAAACACAAAAAAAAAAAAAAAAAAAAAAAAAAAAAAAAGCTGTATCTGTAATCAGTAACCCGAGAATTATGTAAGGGTTATTTTGTCACCAATAAAGTAACGTATTCAAAATAACTGTTACAGTTATTCCGAAACACCTCGGAGACAGGACAGATCGAGAGTGGAGAGAGAGTAGTTTTTTCAAATACTTGGACGACTCTGTCCAAAAATAAACAAATTCAGATATAAATAGTTTTTTATATTGAAAGGAGCGGTACTTTTCAATTCCACCCTGAATTATATATATATATTATATCTTATATATATATATATATATATATATATATATATTATTATTATTATTATCTGCGCATAGACCCTGTTGGATCACGCAAAGCACTCCGACTCATGTCTTGTTCCTTCTAATCCTCCACACCTCCCTCATCCTGTCCCCATGGATCCTCTTCCGCTCCTCCGTCCATTTTATCCCTGCTCTCTTTGGGATTTCATTCTCTGGGACCTTCCAACCGAGCATCTTTCTCCTGTATGCGTGCCTATCTTCAACATCTGTTGAGTCTATTCCTGCGTCATGTAGGTCTATTCTGACTTGTGCGATCCACGACGTTGTTGATTTGACACCTTGTATATACTTAAGGATTCTGTTGGCAAGTCTCGTTGTTGGGAGTCTACTGATGTGTCCATAGAACCGAAGCCTCCTTCTTCTGATCCTTTTATATATGTATTAACGTAAAGGAAAAAAGTTCTTTCTTCTGATATCCTTCTTCTGATATCTGCTGCCTATATATATATATATATATATATATATATATATATATATATATATATATATATATATATATATTTATAATTCAGGTTGGAATTGAAATGTACCGCTCTTTTCAATATAAAAAACTACTTATATCTAAATATATTGAATATATATATATATATAGGCAAAATAATATTATCTACTTCTTAATATTTTGTCAAGTTTTTTAATATACTAGTTAGTAAAAGGGAAGTTTAGTTACGTGTGTAAGATAAATTGACTACCTATGTCGAAGGAGATTACCTGGAAATGCGGGGAGTGGATGTAATGTTTACTTGAACAGTTGTACAGCAGCCTCTTCGATATTAATATTTTAATTAAATTTATTATCATTGTCAATTTTACGAGGGATAGTTTATACTGAGGTTATGTTTATTAATTTTTTTACGATGTTTATAAATAGTAACAAATAAATCACTGTTGTTAATTTTAACTGTTATAGTATTGAAATATTTATGTGTTTACCTAAAGGCGTAAAAGCTGCAAACGTGATTATTGTTATGAATTGTGTTACTATTATGTAGAACTTTATTATTTGTAGGTTGTAGGTAAATAATTGTGTGTGTGTGTGTGTGTGTGTGTGTGTGTGTGTGTGTGTGTATATATATATATATATATATATATATATATATATATATATATATATATATATATATATATATATATAGCCGCCTCGGTGGTCTAGTGGATAGCGTACTAGGATTTCATCCCGAGGATCCGGGTTCGATTCCCGGCGAGGGCTTGGCATTTTCATACGCTATAAATCATCCCATCGTCTGCATTAGCCCAAGTGTGCACAATAGTCGGACGTTAAACAACAACAAAAAAAAAAAAAAAAAAAAAAAAAAAATATATATATGTATATAAGTAGTCCTGACTGACTGACTGACTGATTCATAATCAACGCAGAGCCAAAACTATTTTAGCTAGAGACTTGAAATTTTCCGGGTACATTTATGTTACCATGTAGGCGTGCACTAAGAAAGGTTTTTACAAAAACTTGATTTTAACACCATTAAACTACATACCCAGTCCAAATTTAATAATCAACGTACAGCTAATACTATTACAACTATAGACTTGAAATTTTCAAAGTATTTTCTTACAACAATGTCAAGGTACACTAGAAAGGATTTTTTTTAATTTGATTTTGACGCCATTAAACTACTTACTTAGTCCAAATTTAATAATCAACGTACAGATATTATAGCTAGAGATTTGAAATTTACAGGGTACCTTCTTACAACAATGTCAAGGTACACTGAGAAAGGATTTTTCAAAAATTTGATTTTGACGCCATTAAACTACTAACCGGTCCAAATTTAATAATCGACGTACAGATATTATAGCTAGAGATTTGAAATTTTCAGGGTACCTTCTTACAACAATGTCAAGGTACACTAAGAAAGGATTTTGAAAAAAATTTATTTTGACGCCATTAAACTACTTACCCGGTCCAAATTTATTAATCAACGTACAGCTAATACTATTATAGCTAGAGACTTGAAATTTTTAGCATACATTCTTACGACAATGTCAAAGTACACTGAAAAAGGATTTTGCAAAAATTTGATTTTAACGCCATTAAACTACTTACCCGATCCAAATTTAATTAACAACGTACAGCCAATACTATTATAGCTATTTCTTTATGTTTCTAAATTATTACATTACTGAAACAGTTTTAGTTTCGTGAGCAAAGCCACGCCGAGTAATACTAGTATATATATATATATATATATATATACACTATTTGCTTTTTAACACTAAATACTTCAAATGTTATTGAAATGATTGAATTATCAATTTAGAGGCAGCGAAGGAACCGGAAATGAAAATCCACACTTTGAGGTAGATTTCCAACTTTGAAATAAGATAATAATATTATTATTATTATACACAAATATTTAACCTGTATTTAACGGTATTTAAAAAAAATAATTACAACTGATAATAATCGCGGAACGCAGCTGTCTAGCTGACGTGATGGAAGCAAATTTCCAAAAAATTCTGATTTCACCATCGTGTCATTTGCATTTATCAGCATTTGAAATTTTTAAATTACATTGAAAATACTAAATCTAACTCCTGAACTCGTCAAATTTAATGTCTTTATTTCAACGGATTTAGAAAATTCAAAGTTCTTATTTATTCAGTTTTTAACACTGATTACGAGGGTTAAATCAGATTTTCAAAATCAATGAAAACAGAAAAAGTTAATGACTCCTCTAAAAAAGTGATCAGTCGTCAATAGTTGCGCTAATTTCAAATTATCGAGTCTGGGTCTTACTACGATACCCAGTAAAATGTTATTTTCCAATGAAAATTTCGATTTGTGTTTGATACATGTGTCTTTTAAAATAAAACTCATTCTTTGCGCTTGTTACGGAAAAATAACTGATGTCTAAAATCAGCTGTTTCAGCAATTTATTTATTTAGTCCTTCACATTGCTTACGTGCTAATAATATATTTTCAACGGTTAGTATATTTACAAAAACGAATCAGTTCAGTTTTTTGCCGTTAATAATTTGTCAGCGAACAAGACGGAAGCAAATTTTCAAAACAGTAGCAATTTCGCAATAATATTTTTATCCTACACTTTTTTGAAAAGTGATTTTACCATCTTGATAATCAAGATAAATCATATTTTCATCTTTTTAAATTACAGTCAAATATAAAAACAAACCCTGACCTCCGTCATATTGATTTTTTTTTATTTTATGCAAATGTATCGTTTATTGCGATGGTGAAATCAGATTTTCAAAAAGGCGTTATAAAAAAAGGTTTTTTTTAATTTAAAATGCCGTCATTTTAAGACTTTTGAAAGGGTTTTGCTGGGTGACAGAATTTGACCGAGTTATTATCAAAATCAATTTTTGCGACAAGTTTAAAACTATGTCGGCTTATTTTGTAATTGTAACTTGCTTACAGGATTATGGAGATTATGGGATTGTTATGGGATTAAGTACAAAATGTATTTGTTACAGTTCACTCAGATGTTTGCACGTGACTTCATTGCTAGACATATGACAAGGCACTCTGTCACGCCATGACATCTGCCATGCTTACAATTCAATTAGGTCTGTTATTTTACATTTCAACGAAAGATTAAGTTAACTTTTAGATGTCAACTCACAAAACATAACTTACGAAATTTTCGAAAATAATATTCAAAGTTGTAAACAAAATATTTATAATTTGTTATGGCAATTTTTATTCGTATTTATTTTAATTATTGCTCAGTTATAAACATTAAATATTACCTAAAATGAAACAATTAGCGTGATAGAAGCTGATTTTGAAAAGTTTTTTTTCAAATTATAACTTTATTCTTCATTTATCAGCATTTTAAATTTATAAATTGCACTGAAAATACGAAAATGAACCTTGACCGCAGTCAAATTAAATTTCTTAATTTCAACGGATTTTTGAAATTCGAAATGCTAATTTATGCAGTTATGCAGTTTGCAAAGCTGATTACTGAAGTAGGTGGTGAAGTAGGATTTTCAAAAATATTTAAGACAAAAAAAGTTTAGAATTTTTAAACGGCTACTATTTTGAAACTGTTGACAGAATTTTGCCGGTTAACGAACTTGTACAAGCTGTTACCAAAATTGATTTTTGTACCAAATTTTAATCAAATCGGGCTGAAATTTCAAACGTGAATGTGCTACACACACACACACACACACACACACACACACACACACACACACACACACACACACACACACACACACACACACACACACACACACACACACACACACACACACACACACACACACACACACACACACACACACACACACACACACACACACACACACACACACACACACACACACACACACACACACACACACATATATATATATATATATATATATATATATATATATATATATATATATATATATATACGAGGGTTGATCAAATATAAACGAGACTGATTTTTAAAAATTTATTGCTTACTTACAAATTATTCTTGATACAACTTATTTTTCTACATAGTCTCCTGCACGAGTAACACATTTTTCCCACCGGATTGGAAGTTTTTAATTTCATCTTCGTAAAAGTTCTCGGGCGTTCATTGAGCCATTGGAGCACGAAGGTCTCCACCGCAGAATCGTCTTCGAAACGCTGGCCTCCAAGCGCCTCTTTGAGTGGCCCAAACAGGTGATAGTCGCAGGGTGATAAGTCTGGACTGTATGGGGGATGTTCCATTGGTTCCCAGCCAATTTGATCGAGTTTAAGCCTCGTAGCGTTCGCCGAATGTGGTCGGGCATTATCGTGAAGAAGAATGACGTTTCTCGCCGGTTTAGATTTCCTTTTCCTACGAAAAGACTGTTTTGCGGCATCTAAAACATCGCAATAATATTGTGCATTTATTGTGCGTCGTTGATGGAGGAAATCGACGTGAAAGGCGCCTTGATTGTCGAAAAATACAGTGGCCATTACCTTCCCGGCCGACGATCGTGATTTGGCCTTCAGGTTTTCTACTGCTTCCCGTCCTTCGGCGAATTCCTTGTGCCAAGCAAAAACGCGAGCTCTTGACAGGGTCGTGTCCCCGTATTGAGCCGTCAATCTACGAAAGATTTCAGTCGGATTGACGGAGGTCGGATTAACGGATTAAGTTTTCCTAGGCCAAAAACTTAATAATAATTCTCTGCTCCACGGAAACGTGCACTTCACTCTCACTCATTGTACAGTTTTATACTGAAGGGTCCGAACGGAAATGTTGCCCGTCTACGCCCGTCCCAAACCTCCCAGGCTACCTGAAACCCCACCCTTTAGAGTTCAATGTCCAACGGAAAAGTTTTTAGAAAGTCAGTCTCGTTTATATTTGATCAACCCTCGTATATATAAACGACCCATAAAAAAGTGATAAGAGGATCGCCTGATCGAGATTAGGATCAGTACTTAATTCAAGATCCTACGCCTTCAAGGTCTTACAATGAAGCCCAGCTCCATTTTCCAATTTAAAATCACTAAAAATTAAAAATAATGTCCTTCGAACGATAAAATTATGCGAGATTTGTGAAAATCGGTTAAGATGTTTTTTTTAACTCCAGACCTTGTCACGAAATGTAGTCAAGTCTCATTACTTTTCTCAACAGCTTTCAGTACCGAGAGAAAGTATAAGGCATTGCTAAAAGTAACAATCATTTCAATTCAATCAAAACACAAAATAACAAAACAAACCGCAAACGCTGCACAATAAACCCATTAATGCCATCCCACACAACGCTAATAAACAATGCAATTATAAGCCTTGAATTTATAGACTACAATAATGTCATCAATTAGACACACAAGGCATGTCGTAAAACTTGGTCTGATCATTTTACAGTTGTAAAATATTTTATTCGACAGTAAAATAGTCGTGAATAGCCCGGCCCACGGCCTCCTCGACGTCGCTGTTATGGCGTAATTAAAAATAAATAATAGAATCTAGGAGGCAGGTGTTGGCGGCATACTGTATAGCTGTGCGTTTATCATCGGATACAAGAAGCAATATGTAAAGTTTTATTGAAATCTGTCGGTCCGGGCTGAGTTTGGTTTTCGTTGACTGGCATCACATACGATACGGTGTTTATTCTTTTCGTAACCGTTCAGTTACAGTTGCACAAGATGAAAAATATCGGTACTGAATCGAGAGCCAGGGAAAATTTGTGAAAATGAAGTGCAAATATGTATTTGAGGTTATGTTAGCCATAGAAATGTATTTCATGAATTCCTTCCACCAAGTAAGAAAGGAGTACTACCTACAAGTTCAACGGCGTTTGCGTGAAAAATCCGAAAAAAAACGCCCGGATCTGTGGAAAAACAATTCATGGCTTTTACACCACGATAATGCACCAGCTCATACTTCATTGCTTGTTCGTGAATTTTTGGCCAAAAATAGTACTGTAACGATGCCTCAGCCTCCATATTCGCCAGACATGTCTGTGTGTGACTTTTTTCTATTTCCAAAAATAAAGATAACCTTAAAGGGCCGTCGTTTTACAGCCGTAAATGACATTAAAAGCGCATCGCTGAATGAACAAGATCGAGTTTGAGAAGTATTTCGAGGATTGGAAGAAGCGCTGGCACATGTGCATAATCTCCAATGGGGACTATTTTGAAGGCGACAACATCAATGTAGAAGAATAAATAAATATTTTTTTCAAAAAATTAAAATTCTCGTTACTTTCTGAACACACCTCGTATATTTATATTTTTTATATTTAAATATATAAATTAACTATACGTGAGTCGGTGCAAGGAACGTATCGGAGCAATTTATTTACTGATTGCTAAACTACTCCAGACACCGGGATCGGTGCACACGTTACACAGACATTCTCCAATAAACAACGAAGTGGCTCTACATAACTCAAACACCGATTACCAAATCCAGTGAAACTGTGGGCTTCAGATTTATATAACGCATCGCTAACAAATATCCGGCCGTTTTGTAGCCATTAAAATGTGTACACATGTAGGAAAACTTTATTGCCTTGAAATATTGACACCAATTAACCGTGCGTTTTGTAATAAATTTAACGTATAAAACGGAAACCGAATTGAAGATCAAAAGATAAAACAAAGAACGAGCAGATAAATAAATAACAGCTAATGAGAGAATCGTGGATGTCTTTCGGCGAAAAATAAAGTTAAAGAATACAATTGTAGCGTGGGTAGAGAACAAAGTACACTAAGGGAAGTGAATAAAGACGATAAACAGATAAGAAGCAAGCTGTTGAATAGCAAATATGCATGTGCTGAAACATAACATATGTAGTTATGTAACATAATACAAACACAAACTGAAGGAACATTACATAAATTTTCTTACTTATGTTAAGAATTCGACTGAAATTTTGTCCTTTTTAGACAAAAATATTGCACGTTTACGTCCACATGTTGCCCCTTTTAGATACAAATTTTGCCCCTTTTACATCCAAATGTTGCCCCTTTTAGACACAAATACTGCACTTTTCAAATCCAAATGTTGTCCTTTTTAGATCCAAATGATGTCCCTTTTAGAAAATAAATGCACCTTTTAAACTCAAATATTGCTTCTTTGGGAAACAAATTTTGCCCCTTTTAGACTGAAAATGAGGGAAAATGTTGCCTTATTTAGACTGAACTTTTTTCGCTTTTAGATTCAAATTTGTCCCTTTTAGACACAAATATTGGTACCTTTAAACCCAAATGTCGCTCTTTTCAGACATAAATTTTGCCCCTTTTAGACTCAAAATGTTGTCCTTTTAGACTCAAATGATGCACCTTTTAGACACAAATGTTGCCACTTTTAGACTCAAAAGTTGCCTTTTACAGACTCAAAAGTTGGTCCTTTTAGTCTCAAAGGTTGCCCTTTTAAACTCAAAAGTTGCTCCTTTTAGTCTCAAATGTTGCCCCTTTAAGACTCAAATGTTGCTTCTTTTACAAACGAAACATATTAGTTGAATTATCACAAAAATATTCTTCTAAAATAAATGTCTCAATTTTTATAATAAGCTTTGCTTTCATAAGTAAATAATCAGTAAAATTAATTAAATTTTGACACCATGTTAAAAACAACATGCATTTGTGTTTTGTTTATAAAAGAGATGAAAACAATTTCAAAATAAACTTTAGCATCTCCAGTTGAATTAAGTGTTCATTTTTTGTCAGATTTTTTTTTTTTTTAACGTCCGACTATTGTGCACACTTGGGCTAATACAGACGATGGGATGATTTATAGCGTATGAAAATGCCAAGCCATGGCCGGGAATCGAACCCGGGTCCTCGGGGTGAAAGCCCTGTACGCTATCAACTAGGCCACCGAGGCGGCCTTTTTTTTGTTAGAAGGACAAGCCTGTATAAAAAGTAAAAATTATACAAACGTACTCTATTAGTTATTAAAAATAACAGACTAATAATAAACAAATTATATAGGCGAAAATATGTCAGCGCCCAAACAAAATATATAGACCTAAGGAGGCAACAACAAACGACAAAATTTATTCATAAGATTTGGCTCAAATCTTGGCAAACATTTCTTAAAGATTCTTAATTTAAGTTCCCACAAACAAAAACCAGCATTAAAAATCTTCAAAAACTAGAACTTTTCAACTCAAATAATCGCGGCATGCAGCTGTCTCGCTGACGTAATAATGGAACTGAATTTCTAAAAATATTTTTCTTTATTCTACTCGTAACGTTTCTTTGAAATTCTGATTTTACCACCATAATCATTATCAAAATCTTCACATACTAGTATTTTAAAATTTAAATAAAAAAATGAATCCAGACTAAGTCATATTAAATTTTTGAATTTCGAGAGATTTTTAAAATTAAAAATGATAATTTATGCCGTTTTTAACGGCGATTACGATTGTGAAAGCAAATTTTCAAAAATATTTAAGTGTGAAACGTTATGAATTTTTAAAGTATTGAAACTATGAACGGATTCGCTGGCTAAAAAAATTTGTCCAAAGCTCGATTTTTGCGCTACGTTTGATTTAAATCGGTCTCACGTGAGACGGTTTTAAATTTCAAAACGTGAGCATGTAAACACATTTACGGGCTATAAATTTTAAGGGCCTCAAAAAATGATCTGAAAATCGGGATTGCGCCAGACCAAGATGGCCGCTCCAACAGTCCATTTTCCAATGGATCATAGCTAATAAAATTGGTTTATTATTTTAGTTTCAAGTAATATGTACATTGAGGCAAATACAAGCAAACACAAAGATTGACAGAAATCCTAGTCCACACTTTGTTGGACTTAGGAGGTCTGAAAATGGGTAACTTTATCAGTATCTCAAGACTGATTTTTTTCATCCCCAACATACTTTGTCTAGTGAGAAAGTAACGATTTGCTGTAAAATGTCAATCGCTGTTACGCTTTCAGACAAAATCATTGAATTTTGTTTATCTTCATTCGTTGCAGACGCCGCCTGTCGTTTCCAGTTGTAATTAGCAAGAACGCAAAGCAATATTTCCACGTTAGTGTTTATTTATGACTGTTGATTCGCCAACCAAAATGGGCCACAACATGGTAGCCACCGCTATACTAAGTAATCAATTCAAAGAAGAACGTAACGTTGCCGTTGATATAGTAGGCATGTCACCGCCAGCCCACAGCTGTTGGCAATTACACGGGGCTTATCGCGATAAAGAAGGCACTGGCGAACTAGAGATTCTATTAAATCATGGTTGCGGTGGTTTTTTTTAGTTGTACACGTTTAAGTAGTGTGTTGAGTTTGTTTGGTCGGGTAGTAGTACAAGGTACGTGTCTCAAATAGCAAATGACCTGACTCTTTGAAGACGTTGCACTAACTTTTACACATCCAGTATATTGAGAGATGTTTTTTTTTTAAAGAAACAGACAGAAATGTCCAGTCTGAGAGATGTCATGAAAATGGAGGCAATCAAACGAGACGAGTTTCTGAGCTAATGTTACGGTTAATAATATTATTTGGTAAAGTACAAAAGAAGTTGCATGTATGATGCTTTTTATGATATTTCTACTGGAAAACTAGTTTTTAGAGCGATCATCATAGTAAAACTCAAACACGAGATCTTTTTTTGGTGTTTAACGTCCGAATATTGTGCACACTTGGGCTAATGCAGACGATGGGATGATTTATAGCGTATGAAAATGCCAAGCCCTGACCGGGAACCGGGAAGCGAACCCGGGTCCTCCGGGTGAAAGCCCAGCGCGCTATCACCGAGGCGGTTCAATCACGAGATCATCTAATCAATAAAACGTTTTTACATTCATGTCCTAAACAATTTTACTGTAATATTTCGGAGGAGGTGATGCGGGTATTCCAAATTATTGGCCTTAAAAAATCTTTGGTTATACAAAAACTTGAACATTTTATTTAATTCCAAATTTTATTTTGCAAAAGATGTACAAAAAAGTTATTACTTTACTACACAGAAAAAATCTAATTTCTGTTACCGAACCAAAAATATGAATCACGTATCATGTTTTTTATCGATTCCTCAAATTTTTTATGTTCCTCTTCAGTCACAACTTTTTTATTATTTGTAAATTTTCATTGTTAATTTTCATTTTTTTCGTTTTAATTTATTCTCTAATTGCCGTAGTCATTCTCGTTCATTGTTTCTTAAGAAATCAGTAATGTTTTTTTGAAGCAAGCAGGGTTTAGACTATAACTAATCGTTGTAAATTACTAAAAATTATCTATTAATTTCAAAACTTTCTGTTTTAATATTTAAATTAATTTTTTGTTTATGGTACTATGAGTGGTACAAACGGATCACTCCATGATCGGTAGTCTGAATACGTTTTTTTTTGTGTTTAACGTCGACTATTGTACACTTGGGCTAATGCAGACGATGGGATGATTTATAGCGTGTGAAAATGCCAAGCCCTGGCCGGGAATCGAACCCGGGTCTTCGGGGTGAAAGCCCAGTACGCTATCAACTAGGCCACCGAGGCGGCTAGCGTCTATTAATGTGTACTACTGAGAGCAATGGTCTAATAGTATGAATACAGAGGATACTACAAAACCACTGAGGAACACTTGAAATTCGCCTAGGAAGGTTTTGCACAATATTCCAACATGATATTTGCTTAATCTTGACGTGTGTTGATCGAGCATTACAAAAAGGACTTACAGGTAAGGACATTCTAATACTTTTAGATAGCCAAATGGCAATAAAGCCTATCATCTCTGCAGAAATCTCATCTAAATTGGTATGGGATTTCCTCCGCTCCCTCTATGTCCTGTAAAATTCTAATAATGTGCAATTAGGATGGTTATTTGGACATTGAGAGATTCAGAGAAACAAGAGAGCAGTTCTGATGACCAAAAAAAAAGAACCCACGAGCGGAATTAGCGGTGCAACTGCGAGATTGCAGTAAGAAAGTGGCTTAAGGAAGAACTCGTCAAACGTAGAAGCAATTCCCTGGGCAACCATAAGGAAAACGTCTTTTCTCAGGGGCAGACCCTGCACTGACAAGGACACTTGTTCAGTTCAACAGGAGTTTGCCGAAACAGCCATGATCACCGGACGCGGGCACATGTGAAGTCATCTTAAGGTGGGATTACCACAAATCTCTTCTGTGCTTGTAGGAATCTGAAACCGTAGCGTACATACACCTCGAGTGCGAGGTCTTGAAGTCCAAAAGAAGGAGATTTTTTAGACTTCATCAACTGGATAAGCAGTTTTACAAGGACATCTTATACGTGATCCTAGAGTCGGTTTAAGGTATAGAAGGGGAACACAAAACGCTTGTAGATGACGTGACGGAGACCAATAGAGCCTCAATAGTAAGGCTAAGGAATTTTTTTTTAATTTCATTAGTAATATTAACTAAACTGTTTTATTTTCACATTTTAATTAAGCATTCTTAATGCTTTATGACTGATCAAATGTATTAAATCAATCGTTAGGTTAGGTTAATTCTTTAACAAGATCTGTTACAATTTAATGATGTCCAAAATCAATTAACAAAATTGTTTAAGAGAAATCAGTGGTCATATTTTATGTAGTCACTCTTAATCTTACTTTTTCAGTTCTAAATTTCTTTTTAAAATCAGTAAGGGTTTTACGTAATATTGTTGTTGGTTGTTCGATGACTCATTCAGAACAATTCGGCTCCTTTCTTTCAACCGGAACACTCCGAGGGTAAGTATAGATAGCTGCACAAAATCTTGGATGGCCAGACTGTTTGTTTTCCCTCAATGCGCATGCTCTGTCGATGTATTCCTAACCTCCAATATCTTTCTTTCGGAGGAAATCTAATGAGTACGGTCACAGCGTACTAAGAAAAACTATTTTGAAATAGTTTTTTAAATACTGTAGTAATAAGTACTCGGAAATGACCTACCCCAACCAACGCTCCACTGCTCTGCCGATTAGCTGCCTCGGTGGCCTAGTTGATAGTGTACTGCGCTTTCACCCCGAGGACCAGGGTTCGATTCCCGGCCAGGGCTTGGCATTTTCATACGCTATAAATCATCCCATCGTCTGCATTGGCCCAAGTGTGCACAATAGTCGGACGTTAAAAAAAAAATTAATGACGCTGTTTTAATGTTACCTTTTGTTCGATAATTACACTGGTACTTCAAAGAACACTTACACCTCGCAGTGTAATCTTAATTAATTGTCCGGCCACCGCTCTAAGGCAGCGCTAGTAACATTTCCGGCCAATTTAAGTGGTAACCGTAATTTTTACGAAAAATGTCACTGCATTAAATTTTATTTGGAAATTTTATAGCATTTCTCTTTGAAGAGGTAAAAATTGTGATAGGTCTTTCCGTTCAGCCAGTAAAATAAAAAATGCTCTCCCGATTTATATACCTGACCCAACTTGGACTCCTGTTAAAGGGTAGAGTTGTTTGTTTCTAAGTTACGCTCCATTGAACCCAACTCGCCTCCAGTCTACCAACTGAACTAGCGAAAAGACCTCGATCGAGTTAATTATGACACCACGAAACCGGGGCTCCCGAATACCGCGTTCAGCGGCCAGTGGGCAGCCACCGTGTGGGAGAACATATCTAATTGTAACCCGAGAGCTAGAAACTGGTCGACACCGAAACGCAAGCAGAATTAATTTAGAAAAGACTAGTTAGAACACGATTTCGTTTAAATTAATAAAATTTAGTCTTGTTTGAAAGCGCCCAAATAAAGATGTATATGGGCGAGGGTATGCCTACGCAACAGTGTACCTCTAACAATGGTCCGTGACGAATTCTCGTTCAGTCGGGAGTCATTGATTATGCATTTATTGCGTGTTTTATCTGCACCGATACTTATCTTCTTATTAAACGTTTAAATACATTAACGCAAAGGTATTCGAATCCTTAAAAGGGTCTTTGTATACTGGTCAATAGACAAAATATTTGGGATATTTAATAACTCCAGATATTCTAATTTTTTTTTAATATACATTTTCTGACAAACAACTTCAAGTCCTTAAACAATAAATATGGGTTGACAATTTGAAAAAAAAATTGCAAGGCACAGCTGCTGCAAATCTATGTAAAATTTGTAAACCTATTTCGGACCAGAATAAAAAAAATCGGTTTTCAGAATGTTTCGACATTTTACAGATTTTTGTATTTATGGATCTGAATAATGAAAAATTAGCCAAAAATGTATTTTTAACGGATTTCTTACACCTCTTGACATTTTTCAAGTGTTGGTTAAAGTACAGTAAGATTCAAAAGTAACTTTTATGTTTGGGCAGTAAATACGTTTCAAAATGAACGCTTCAATTGTACGCTACAAGCAGTAAACGCGTTCTGAGTGAATGGCGCAGTCTAGTGCGTGTCACGTTAGTACAGACGACACTGAAGTCAGCTGATTTATTATTGATAA
The DNA here is from genome assembly GCA_022606455.1 of Callitettix versicolor. Taxonomy (NCBI): domain Eukaryota; kingdom Metazoa; phylum Arthropoda; class Insecta; order Hemiptera; family Cercopidae; genus Callitettix; species Callitettix versicolor. The sequence continues at coordinate 52,449,912 of CM040191.1, forward strand.
CTGTTCATATTTTCAGATATTTACACTCAGTTTTATATTTCAATGCACGTTAGGCTACTAAGGCAAGAAAGTAAGACACATACGGGGACCCTGCATTCTTCACCATTTTGTTTTAATTATATTGTTTGATCGATAAATTAGCCTATATAGTTATTAAATTGTTTTAAAATTAATTTTGAGAATTTTTTTATCATGGTATGACCAGAAGTAGAACCTTGAAATGAGCACATATGTGTGTGTGTGTGTGTGTGTGTGTGTGTGTGTGTGTGTGTGTGTGTGTGTGTGTGTGTGTGTGTGTGTGTGTGTGTGTGTGTGTGTGTGTGTGTGTGTGTGTGTGTGTGTGTGTGTGTGTGTGTGTGTGTGTGTGTGTGTGTGTGTGTGTGTGTGTGTGTGTGTGTGTGTGTGTGTGTGTGTGTGTGTGTGTGTGTGTGTGTGTGTGTGTGTGTGTGTGTGTGTGTGTGTGTGTGTGTGTGTGTGTGTGTGTGTGTGTGTGTGTGTGTGTGTGTGTGTGTGTGTGTGTGTGTGTGTGTGTGTGTGTGTGTGTGTGTGTGTGTGTGTGTGTGTGTGTGTGTGTGTGTGTGTGTGTGTGTGTGTGTGTGTGTGTGTGTGTGTAATTTTGGTCAGATTTGATTCAAACTTGGCATACAGATCGATCATGGTAACAGTTTGGACAAGTTCGTTAATCAGAAAAATTCGTTCAATAGTTTCAAAATGGCAGTCGTTACAAATAATTAAAAATTAATAACTTTTCGTCCTTAAATTTTTTTTATGAAAATCCGACTTCACCATCGTTAACAACTGTATAAAGTAATACTATGAATTGTTAAAATTCGATGACATTCATAAATGTTTTCACGTCGGTCACGGTTCCATTTTCATATTTTGTTCAAAATAATTTGAAAGTTTAAAAATGCATTATAGGCAGATCTGAATTCTGGTTAGTATGATGAAATCAGAAATACAAAAAGGGAATAAGAATTGAGAATTAAGAAAAATATTTTTTTGGAAACTCGTTTCTATCACGTCAGCGAGACAGCTGTGTACCACATTTATTTTTATTTTACTTAGATAAAAACATTTTTTACGTGTCAGCCCAACAGATGTAGACTGTATTGCTACATGCAGTAAGATTATTTTTTGTTTTTTATATATTGTAAAGTAAGTTATTTTATTTTGACATATGTTTGTACAGTGTGCAATTTTTTTTATTTTGTATATTTCTGAATGCATTATTTTGCTACATAATAAATAATGTTTTATCAAGGAAGCGTCAGCGTTCCGTCGCACCAAGTTGTTAATATTGTGTGAAAATATCGGGCAACCAAACCACAAATCGGACCCAGAATTCCCATTATTGATGCAGTGCCGTGGAAAGGCAATACCTACTCGTGTTCGAGTTAACGTGTCCTTTGCTTGGCGCCTAATTGGTAAACATACAAATTAGTTTCGATTAAAGAAATTAAATCGAAATAATGAGCTGCCTGGAAGTGGAGTCATAATTTATTGGAAGATCGTATCAGAAGCAGTCTTTCAAGTGACATCGTATCTCACAGAGGCGCCGGCGATTTCGGTGAAATTAGTTTTTAATGTACGGGTGCATTAGTGTAATTAGCCCTTAATAAGTGTCTGTTTTGGGGGGATTTTTATGGTTTTTTATTTCCACTAGCTTACAAACGTAATTCCCTCCGCTAATTCAACGTTATAACTAGTTGAATCAATGAGTTAATTAAATTAATTAAATATATGCATCGATAACAATAACATGGCTGAACTATTTGTGGAATCAACAATATTTAAATAAAACATTGTACACTTTTCATCTCTATGGTCGCACAATTTTTTTTCTATCTGATTAGCACATCTCCACTGGAAATTGAGCTGTTGGAGCGGCGATCATGGTAACACCCGTACCCAGGACCTTGAAATATCCGCCGATGCTGACCTGTAAATTACTTTTTAAAGGGTCGTTAAAATTCATACACAGTAAAATCTCTCTATTGCTATTCTTTTTATAACGGACATCTCTAACGGTAAAATTTGTTCGTCCCTTCCTATTTCTACAGTAAAAATATGTATTGTAACTTTCTCTACTGAGGCCAACAAAATTCCAGAAATCTCTTTTTTTTTTGTATTTTAAAGCGAAAAGCATATTGAGGCTATTATCGCCTCCCTAAATGTAAGTGTGAGTGTAAAGTGTTAAAGTCGTAAGTGTAGTGTTGTAAGTATAAGCGTGTGTTAGACTCAGGTACTGCGAAGGACGTCTAAACTCTCTCAATAGGTGCAGCTAGTCTGCACCCCCTGCAGGGTAATCTCTCTATAGCAATGTAACACGTGCACATTTCCTACTCTTCTACCCTATTTCTCAGTATGCCGACACGTCATTCGAGTGTAAAAAGCAGTAGTGCGCAAACTGAATCAAGTGTTTTGTACTAGTACATCATGCGAGTAGTGTATTATTGAGGCAAAGCTTTTAGTGTTAGCTTTGGCGAGAGGAGCGAATAGAACAAAAGTCTTCCGAACGGAAGAATGTAACGAAAATATGGAACGAACGAGCAAAACAATTCCGTCTCTCTATTTCTGTCTCTTTTTTCAGCCTCCTTTTCGATAAAAATACACTCGTATTATATGAAAACGTTGTGTTGTTATGGTTTCAATATTTTTAATTGCTTTCAATTGCTTTTAAATTTGTTGAAATTAACATATACGAGGTGTGTTCAGAAAGTATCAGAAAGAGAATTTTAATTTTTTTAACAAAATATTTATTTATTCTTCTACATTGATGTTGTCGCCTTCAAAATAGTACCCATTGGAGATTATGCACTTGTGCCAGCGCATGCACACAGTGTTCCAATCTTCGAAACACTTCTTAAACTCGATCTTTGAGATAGCCATTAGTTCTTTCAGCGATGCGCTTTTAATGTCATTTACGGCTGTAAAACGACGGCCCCTTAAGGTTCTTTTTATTTTTGGGAATAGGAAAAAGTCACACGGAACCATGTCTGGCGAATATGGAGGCTGGGGCATCGTTACAGTGCTGTTTTTGGCCAAAAATTCACGAACAAGCAATGAAGTACGTGAGCTGGTGCTCACGTGGTGCAAAATTATCGTGGTGCAAAAGCCATGAATTGTTTTTCCACAGATCCGGGCGTTTTTTTCGGATTGCTTCACGCAAACGGCGTTGAACTTGTAGGTATTACTCCTTACTGACCGTTTCACCTGGTAGCAGGAATTCATGATGCACTATGACATTAATATCGAAGAACACAGTGAGCGTAACCTTCACGTTCGACCGCACTTGTCGAGCCTTTTTCGGTCTTGGCGAGCCAGAATGCCTGCACTGGGATGATTGAGCGTTAGTTTCGACGTCATATCCGTAAACCCATGTTTCGTCACCTGTTATAATTACGTTTCAGTAATTCTGCATCGTCTTTGACTTCATTTAGTGACTCCTGTGCGACTTCCATTCGCCGCTGTTTTTGTTCAAAATTCAACAATTTTGGAACGAATTTTGCTGCCACGCGTTTCATACACAAAACATTGGAAACAATGTCACGACATGATCCAATCGATATGCCAACATCATCAGCGACCTCTCTAATTGTGATTCGGCGATTGTTCATAAACATTTCATTCACTTTTTCCATGTTTTCATCGGTTGTTGACGTCTGGGGCGTCCAGGCGTTCGTCATCTTCAACATCTTCACGGCCTTCTTGGAAACGCTTATACCACTCGTAAATTCTTGCTTTACTCGTAGCAGACTCACCATAGGCCTTTGTTAACATTTCACACACTTTGTTACACTTTATTCTATTTTTTACGTAAAATTTGATACAAATTCTTTGATCCATTTCTTTTAACAAACGAAAATCGTCGAGCTCATAAAACCACGACTAACCTTAGTGGCTGTCACAGACAAAGTCAACAATGAAAACAGCTGAAAGTTTTATCATACTTCAAGGGCATGTATAGCAACATAATAAAAAAAATGTTTGACAATCGGACTTTCCAACCCCACGAGAGTTAAAAATTCTCGTTACTTTCTGAACACACCTCGTATATTTTGACGGTGGTAAGGTTTGTTTTTTTTTTCAAGTCAATATAGAGTTTCAGATACTATAAAAGCAGTACTAATAAATACATATACTTATTAGGTAAAATATTTTCGGAACTCCGCTTTCCTTAGGTCAGCGAGACAGCTGCGTGCCACGATTGTTTCTAAATTTATTATATGCCTTACTAGCTGGTACCCGCGGCATTGCTAATGATTTAGAATCATTTTTCGTACCAAATTTCATAAAAATCGGTCGTTTAGTTTATTCTTCAATAATCTGGGCACAAAAACACACCTTTGTACGGCAGTCATGGTTTACGTTCAGCGTAATTTTAAATTTTAAATGCTAATTCATGCACATTTAGAATCACGCTGAATCGAGTTTTTAAAAGTGTAAAATAATAATATTCTTGGAAATTCGCTTACATCATGTCTGCGAGACAGCCGTGTTCGGTAATTTCTAATATACAATACAATGTTTAACTTTCAGTATCTACGAATTTCGTGAATAAAGGCGCGTAAACTAAGTTGAACCTGCCAACATATCCGCACGCCGCTTAATCGCTTCATAATGTCGTTACGTTAACTAAAAACTTATTTTACGACGTCGTAATTTCAGTTATAGCATCATTATCATCCGGCTCAGGTCGTTCGCCTTTCCGCACTCAGCACGCATCCAGCAGCTATAAACTTCTGCAGTATTAAGGACAACATAAAATCCTGCAAAGACAGGTCCTCCTGTGTGAGCGGTAACTGGGCTTACGTGACAGGGTGAAGTGGCATTACGTGCTGTGACGTCACATACTTGGCAAAACGTTTGGTTATTCGTATTTCCTTAACAAAAGCCAAAAAAATTGAGGTTTTATTGTACTTCCCCTCCCCCTACGTTAGAGGGTTTCAAGCTGTTTTGTATAGTCCTTTATGTTTAAAGTTAAATTTTCTCCCATTAAATTCAATTATAATTGAAATTATAAAATAATATATCCTTCATCCAATATATTATAGCCGCCTCGGTGGCCTAGTTGATAGCGTACTGGGCTTTCACCCCGAGGACCCGGGTTCGATTCCCGGCGAGGACTTTGCATTTTCATACGCTATAAATCATCCCATCGTCTGCATTAGCCCAAGTGTGCACAATAGTCGGACGTTAAAAAAAAAATCAATTATAAAATACAATGCACGCTGACGTATTGTATTGAAATCTAGTTTGGGAGCTATCGAAAAAATGAAAAATCTCTTTAGTTTCTAAAAATCTAAAATTGTTCACTCAAACGTTTGGTAAAAAATGAATCTACAAAATGAAAAACTTTAAAGAACGACGAGTAAAACCGAAAAATAAAACTATATTTATCCGTTTTATATTTAAACAAAATCTGGTAAACCGATTTTGTTGAATTTTGCTAAATTTTTTCGTAGTTAAGAAAAGGATTTTCATTGAGATAACGACTCGCGCACGTTTTGTTTAGGACAGTATTTGAGAAAAATTTGTATAGATGATTTTGAGAGAAACTTCATTTTTCAATATTCGATAAAAAATAACGAAATTATGTTATAATTTGTGATTTAACAAGTATTTTTTCAAGTATTTTCATGATTACTGTAATTATTGTTTTTCGGTTTTAATATTTCGAAATTTTTGAAATTATTGTTGTATAATTTCCGGGTGCCATTAATAAAAAGGTGTCACTTTCTTAAAAATGTAATAATCTTTACCATCCGCCATGT
>CM040191.1:52460688-52533188 GCA_022606455.1 Callitettix versicolor
TAACACTAAATCACATTGTATAAAGCTCAAACGACATAAAAATTTTTTTCGATTCGCTTCCATTTCAAAATAATAAGTGTACGCAGTTCTGGTCAGACGTATTGACCTAATGTTTTGACATTTTTATGCGAAAGTACATTGTATAAAGCCCGAACGACGTATGTTTAAGATTTTTTCCAATTTACTTCAGTTTCAAAATGGTAGCCCCTGATTTAACGGTGACGGTGTATGCAGTTTTGGCTCTACACAATGACCGAATGTTTTGAAATTTTTGTGGAAAAGTACGTTGTATAAAGCCCGAACGATATATGCGTAATATTTTTCTCGTTTATTTTACTGGTTGAACGGAAAGACCTATCACAATTTTTACCGCTTCAAGGAGAAATGCTATACAATTTCCAATAAACTTAATGTAGTAACATTTTTCGTAAAAATTACGGTTACCACTTAAATTAGCCGGAAATATTACTAGCGCTATCGTGCAGCGGTGGCCGGGCAATTAATTAAGAATACACTGGGAGGTGTAAGTGTTCTTTGAAGTACCAGTGTAATTATCGAACAAAAGGTAACATTAATTTTTTTTTTAACGTCCGACTATTGTGCACACTTGGGCTAATGCAGACAATGGGATGATTTATAGCGAATGAAAATGCCAAGCCCTGGCCGGGAATCGAACCCGGGTCCTCGGGGTGAAAGCGCAGTACGCTATCAACTAGGCCACCGAGGCGGCTAATCGGCAGAGCAGTGGAGGGTTGGTCGGGAAGGGTATTTTAAAAACTATTTCAAAATAGTTTTTCTTAATTCGCTGTGACCGTACTCATTAGATTTCCTCCGAAAGAAAGATATTGGAGGTTAGGAATACATCGACAGCGCATGCGCATTGAGAGCACTACTGAGAGCAATGGTCAAATGGTGCACACAAATGGCGCAGACATTCTACCGCTCTCAATAATGCGTATTAATGGTCACTGCTTTACTGTTCGGTAGTTTCGATAGTTGTACCATTCGATAGGAAATCAAACGATCTTTAAAACTTTACTGAATAATTTTTACTGATACTTTGTAAATGGCTGACATTTTTAAAGGGATTATTAGAACAAGTTGGTTGATATTTAAGTGGAATATTAAATTGCACTGTGCAGAATGTAAACTCAGTTTTCCAGAGATGTAAATTGTTTATTAAAAAAAATGGCGGATAGTTGGTAAATAATACTTATTATGACCGGATATGAAATGTTTTTAAGAATGTTTTCTGTGATTTTGTAAAACTGATATTTTACTATAACTAGAGTAAATAATCAAAAATGAGTTGACAGAAGATGACTTCCAGCACTGTTTCCAACAATGGAAAATTCGCATGGAGCGTTGTAGGGATAGAGAAGGGGTGTATATTGAGTATATTGAGGTGTATATTGAGGGGTGATAATAAGTAATTATGTATAAAATGAAAACAAATTTTTTACGTCAGTCTCGTTATTTAATAGCCACACCTCGTACATTCGAAAATAATATAAACGCTTATAATAATTGTTGTTAATATTGCTTGTTTTTAACAACATAACATGAAACTTATTATATCTTATCAGCTGTTCAATTAAATTAGCTGTTCGATACGAATTAATATAAAACAACTGATCTTTTACTATAACTACAGTAAATAATATCTAAGCTAAGTTCAAGTATTTATTTATTTAAACAAAACAAGTTATGTGTAAGCATATCTGCCTACATATAACCTTAAGTACATATTATTCCAACAGAGGTTTGCTAATAAAGGTATAGTCTCTAAAAATATGTCAACACAATATATGATACTTTAATTTTAAAACAACTAAAGCTTCGGTTTCCATGGTTCCAATACAGGTTCCATACGTAACCGTGTAAATAGCGTCTTACCATTTACGCGGTCGTCCATTACAAACCAAGACTGTTGTAATTGCTAAGCATTTATGAAAATTTAATGAAGTGCAAAATGTCAGCACAGGAATAAATTACCAGCAGATTTATCGTTCATTATGGTGATCCCGTGGGATAGACACGCCTTCCCGATGAATAATAAAAATTCAATCTTTATTTACTGCTTCACAAAAATATATACGCTATCCGAGACAGGTATGGCGCGATATATTAGGAAATAAGGTCCCGTATAAATCTTTTCTGAATATTTTTATAGGGCTCGGTCACGTGATCGCTATTGTGTTAAGTTTTAAGGCATTCCAAAGAGATTAAAGTAAGACGACAGTAACGCAACGAGTTTATGGTTTTTAAACTGGTAAAGCACGGCCTTCTATATATCACCGGAAGGAATTAAACGTTTAGAAGTATTAAACATCTAATACTATATTTCACTTCACCGAGCGTGTGGAGAAAGTCGTACATGAACAAATTCGACAAAGACGTTGTGAATGTTTATTTGAAGTTTTCTTTGTGCATAAGAAGGTAAATACAAAAAAAAGTACACTTGTGGAACGCGGAGAGTTACCGATAGAGGCAAAGCTATCGCTAGTGATATCTTTGAAGAATATATAAATAGCTTAAAGATATGTTTACAAATATCTTGTTTTGTTTAAATAAGTAAATACCTTATTTAAAGAAGGAACAAAAAGAGTTGCCTTTTACTCGGAGGAAGTTAGACTACAGAGATCTATAAGACTGAAAAAGTATTGGGAGAATCTCAAAAACCTAAAAGAACCAAAGTTGAAAGCCCAAAAGAACCAAAATTGACTAAATGTGCTCCATTGAGGGCTAAAAAAATAATAAATAAATACTTAGGTATTATTTACTGTAGTTATAGTAAAAGATCAGTTGTTTTATATTAATTCGTATCGAACTGCTGCTTTAATTGAACAGCTGATAAGTTATAATAAGTTTCAGGTTATGTTGTTAAAAACAAGCAATTATTATAAACGTTTATATTAATTTCGTATATATTATAAACGGTTACAACGTGCACGTGTTCTTCAATTAAGGAAACATACAGAAACGAAAGCAACACAACGTTTTCATATAATACGCGTGTACTGTTGTCGAAAATCACTAAGAAAAAGAAGATACAGAAATTCGTTTGCTCGATCGTTCCATATTTTCGTTATATTCTTCCGTTCGGCAGATTGTTTTCTCTCGACAAAGCTAACATTACGATCTTCGATTCGAAATACATTTCAGTAATTTGTTTACACTTTTTTGAAAATCTGTTTTTACCATCAAAACCAGCGTTAAATGTTCAAGCGTCTTAAAGTATAAAATACAAATTTGTGGACATTTTAACGCCGGATACGATTACGAAATCAGATTTTCGAAATATTGTAGAATAACAGTTCTGTAACGTTTTTTAATCATTTTATATAACAGCCATTACTAAATCGTTGAACGGATTTCATTGGATTACGAACTTGTCAAAGTTATTACCGAAATTAATTTTCGTGACTTAATTTTAATGAATTCTGAAAATGTGTTCTGGAAGTGGAAATCGGCGTTAGTTTCGAAGTTGCGGGCAAGATTTTACTATGATATACTGTAATGGAAAAGTAAGTAATAAAATTAATAAGCATTTATGGTGGTTGCTCCGATAAACTATATATTCCAGTAAAAATACAAAAACTAATTAAACAAACATAGCAACATGTTTTGGTTTATATATATATATATATATATATATATATATATATATATATATATATATATATAACCATTCACCATTCTATTCTATCGCACAAGTCAGAATAGACCTACATGACGCAGAAATAGACTCAACAGACATTGAAGATAGGAACGCATACAGAAGAAAGATGCTCGGTTGGAAGGTCCCAGAGAATGAAATCCCAAAGAGAGCAGGGGTAAAATGGACGGAGGAGCGTTAGAGGATCCATGGGGACAGGATGAGGGAGGTGTGGAGGATTAGAAGGAGCAAGACATGAGTCGGAGTGCTTTGCGTGATCCAATAAGGTCTATACGCAGATAATAATAATAATAATAATTATTATATATATATATATATATATATATATATATATATATATATAGTGCGTGCTGCGCGTATGTGTATGCCTGCGTGCGCGCGCACGCGCGTGGTTTAGTGATCAGGATTTATAAGTTCGCATTCCCGGATTTTACGTAAAGGTCTAATCTCTACGGTTGCAATAATTCGTTTTATAAAGTAAATCGTTAAAACAGAAATTATAACATATATTAATATTCATTTATTTTGCACAAATAAATTTTTGCAGGCGAGAATATATTACAATGACTAAGCGAATGAATTTTCAAGTTGGGCTTGTTGATTGACCGTAGCAAGAAGTCTGTTTTAACTCGTCTGTTCGGCACTTGCTTTATGTTTGCTACGCAGTTTTGGCCAAACGCTACTACCGATTGTTTTGAAATTTCTCACAAAGATACTTTGCATAAAGCGCTAACGACGTATTTGTAAAATATCGTCTGCAATAGCCCAAGTGTGCACAATAGTCGAACGTTAAACACCAAAAACAAATCCCCATTTACTTCCGTTTCAAGATGACGTTTCCTGCTTTAATAATAACGAATTTAGTTGCTGGCTGTTTCCTGTAAAAACGGCAGCAAGACCTATCATAATTTTTACCTCTTCATGGAGCATAAAATTTCCAATAAAATTCGTCCAGTAATATTTTTCCTAAATACCGGTTAAATTAGCGGAAATGGTTACGAACGCGTCAAATCGATAGCCGATCAATGAATGTACTGCGAGGTCTACTGTTCTTCGAACTATTAATGATAAGCAAAGTTTAATTACTCGCTGTCTAACAGGAAAGCAATGGCTGTCTGGTATCTGACAGCTCTGTTTACATAACCGTCATGCTCAGAGACAGTAAATGTTTCCTTTATCAGAAACCGATCAAATATACTAAGAAGCCGCCCAGTGTCATAACATCTTCCTGTCAATCACCGCTCCTGATCTTTATCAGGGAACTGTCTGTCCGTCGCGTGGTATTCCAACACCACTCGGAGAATGTGGGAACATCTTATACCACAGTAAATACCATCGTGAAAAGAAAACTGTTTGGAATTAAAGAAAAATATTGAACACTTTTAGCTCTGACCCATCCTGCATTCGGCCGCCAGCTCAACTAATCATAAGGTAACACAAAATAATACCAATCATTAAAACACACTTCATTAATTACAGTAATCACTTTGGTTGCACACACACACACACACACACACACACACACACACACACACACACACACACACACACACACACACACACACACACACACACACACACACACACACACACACACACACACACACATATATATATATATATATATATATATATATATATATATATATATATATATATATATATATATATATATTTAAGGCGAAAAGCACATTAAGGCTATTATCGCCTCCCTAAATGGAAGTGTGAATATAAAATGTTAAAATCGTAAGTGCAGTGTTGTAAGTGTAAGTGTGTGTTAGACTCGGGTACCGCGAGGGCACCTAAATCTTCTCAATAGATGCAGCTAGTCTGCACTCTCTGCAGGAGGTTGCATGTATTTCCAACTAAGTAAGAAAATAATCAAAATTAAAATGACTTTATTAGTTATTTATTAATACTGTAAATTTAACATAAGAATTAAATTCGTAAGCAGTAAATAACTAACGATAGTTAAAGTAGTGTAAATTAAAGTAGTATTAAAGTAGTGATGCGATTTAGCTGTTTCGGTGAACATCCAACCATTACAAGGGAATTTGTTTTCCATTATATAAAAAACATTATTTTTTAGAAAATACCTATTGAAGAATTAGCTAATGAATCAGTATTGTACATCAAAAAGTAAATTGATATGTTTAGTAATCACTTTTCATTTTATAATAAATTAATTTCTTTACTGTATTTGTATTACACGCTACAGTGTTCCTTTTGTGTTTGTTAGGTGATGCGTGCAACATGTCGCTACAGTGCTCCTTGTATATTTGTTAGGTGATGCCTGCAACATGCCGCTACAGTGCTTCTTGTGTAATTGTTAGGTGATGCTTGTAACATTTTGCTAAAGTGCTCTTTGTGTATTAGGTGATGCCTGCAACATGGCGCTACAGTACTTCTTGTGTAATTGTTAGGTGATGCCTGCAACATGCTGCTACAATGCTCCTTTTATGTTTGTTAGGTGATATCTGCAACATATTGCTACAATACTCCTTGTGTGTTTGTTAGGTGATGCCTGGAACATGGCACTACAGTGCTCCTTGTATAATTGTTAGGTGATATCTGTAACATGGCGCTACAGTGCTCCATGTGTATTTGTTAGGTGGTGCCTGCAACATGGTGCTAAAGTGCTCCTTGTGTAATTGTTAGGTGATGCCTGCAACATGGTACTACAGTTCACCTTTTGTATTTGTTAGGTGACGTCTCCAACATGCCGCTACAAAGCTCCTTGTGTAATTGTTAGGAGATGCCTGCAACATGCCGCTACATGTTTGTTTTCCTTGTATGTTTGTTAGGTGATAGCTGCAACATATTGCTACAGTACTCCTTGTGTATTTGTTAGGTGATACTTGCAACATATCGCTACAGTGTTCCTTGTGTCCTTGTTAGGTGATGAATGCAACATGGCGCTACAGTGCTCCATGTGTGTTTGTTATGTTATGCAACATGGCACTACAGTGCACCTTTTTTATTTGTTAGGTGATGTCTCCAACATGGCGCTACAAAGCTCCTTGTGTAATTGTTAGGAGATGCCTACAACATGCCGATACAGTGTTCCTTGTATGTTTGTTAGGTGATACCTGCAACATATTGTTACAGTACTCCTTGTGTATTTGTTAGGTGATACTTGCAACATGGCGCTACAAAGCTCCTTGTGTAATTGTTAGTTGATGCCTGCAACATGGCGCTATAGTGTTCCATGTGTGTTTGTTAGGTGGTGCCTGCAACATATTGCTACAGTAATCCTTGTGTATTAGGTGATGCCTACAACATTGCGCTATGGCGCTCGTTTAATTGTTAGGTGATGCCTGCAACATGGCTTTTTTCAATAAAATTACTGTCGACGAATGGTCATAAAAATGAAACGTTGTTTATATGTTTAAGAGCAAAGAAGTAATTAATCAAGAAGTCTGACAATACTTGTGGAAAAGTATTAAAAAATATGTTTGAAATTGTAATTACAAATGGAAGAAGTTACAAGAAAATTGTGATGTTTTATGGTAAATATCTGGAATGATGTCTCTATCTTTCCTTTCACTTCTTGACTTCTATCTTTTCATAAATTATTCCTCTTTCTTGTTCATCAATGTTCGATACTCGGACCAGTAAAAGAAGCTCTAGACAAATTAATCGAACTATTTAAATAAATTACAGAATCCTGATATGGTGCTAAAAACGCTTTCTGACTTCTAAAAACACTTTTCGTTGTAAATTACATCATTTCTACGACTAACTATTGTCGAGAGAAGAAATTTTAAGTGACACTTCTGTATTTTTGGAGGACAAATTAACGCTGATTACAGAAAAGTATTCTCCTTACAGTGTTCACTCTCCCAACCCACGGGTACTCTAAATTAAATTAATTTTATCGAAAGCCTTTTCTGTTTGATAAACACTGGTTCTCGATAATCGAATCTGATTCGGACTGGTATATCGAACCGAAGATTGTCTTTTCATTAGGCCTTCATTAAGGTGTTTCTTCTCCAATCCTCGTCATTAGCGTCGACAAGGCTTGCCGACAAAGACGGGAAATGTGTTTACAATTAGGCCCGGCCTCGGGAAACTTGTTAACAAGTGTCACTCTACTTCTACGAGGACGGCTCGCATTAGAAGTACTTCGGCGGTCACGTGGGTTCTGTGCCACATCGCCTACTGGACAACTTGTCCATAAAAAGGAAAGTTAAAGGATCTATAACGTAATTTAATTTTCCCACAAAAGTACAAGAGAAAATTACTATGCTTAAATATAAAAAAGCTATTAGGATTACGACATATTTTTTCCGTCTAGTGGTCTTTTTTTATTCACTTCGTAAAGGCTACCGCGGTTTGGAAACTTCATTGTTTCATCTTCAGGCCGTAGTACAAAATATTAAATCCTTCTGTCAAGGTCGTCACAAAATTAACAAAGCATTGGAAACACATACACACACAAAACACAATTATACTATTTTTTATTCCGTCTTGTAACGACATACGAGTTGCACGTAGTGTTTGGCTAAACCAAATTTTATAGTTGTGCATTTTGAAAAAATCGTGTAATTTTGTATAGTGTTGTGTGACGTGTGTTTTCAGTGCTTTGTTAACTTCGTGACTACCTCGACAGAGGGATTTGACATATTGTATTACGGCCTGAAGATGAAAGCGTGAAGTTTCGAAACCGCGGTAGCCTTTACGAGGTGAGTTAAGAGATCACTGACGGAAGAAATTAGGTCATATCGTAATTATTTAAATATGTTTTCCGGTGGCTATGTTGTAATAATGAAAACAGCTAATTTATTTTTGCATTTATTGTTTTTCCTACAACTAAGTATTACCTCATCCAACATTTTAGTGTGTATTGGAATGAAAAGTGTCAGGTTTTTATCTGGTGGAATTATCCTAATAATTTAACCGTATCTTTTATTTTTTCAAACAGCTGACTTAAATTTTTTATCGCTATTTCAATATTTTTAGCCACCACACAAATAGATATCATTTTCTTCCTTAACAGCTGACTTAATTTTTCAACCGCTATTTCAACATTTTTAGCCACCAGAGAAAATAGCTATGTAATTTTCTTCTTTAGCATCTGACTTAACTTTTCTACCGCTATTTCAACATTTTTAGCCACCACAGAAAATAGCTATGTAATTTTCTTCCTTAACAGCTGACTTAACTTTCCTACCGCTATTTCAACATTTTTAGCCACCACAGAAAATAGCTATGTAATTTCCTTCCTTAACAGCTGACTTAATTTTTCTACCGCTATTTCAACATTTTTAGCCACCAGAGAAAATAGCTATGTAATTTTCTTCTTTAGCATCTGACTTAACTTTTCTACCGCTATTTCAACATTTTTAGCCACCACAGAAAATAGCTATGCAATTTTCTTACTTAACTTTTCTACCGCTATTTCAACATTTTTAGCCACCACAGAAAATAGCTATGTAATTTTCTTCCTTAACAGCTGACTTAACTTTCCTACCGCTATTTCAACATTTTTAGCCACCACAGAAAATAGCTATGTAATTTTCTTACTTAACTTTTCTACCGCTATTTCAACATTTTTAGCCACCACAGAAAATAGCTATGTAATTTTCTTCCTTAACAGCTGACTTAACTTTCCTACCGCTATTTCAACATTTTTAGCCACCACAGAAAATAGCTATGTAATTTTCTTCCTTAACAGCTGACTTAACTTTTTTTACCGCTATTTCAACATTTTTAGCCACCACAGAAAATAGCTATGTCATTTTCTTACTAAACTTTTCTACCGCTATTTCAACATTTTTAGCCACCACAGAAAAAAGCTATGTAATTTTCTTCCTTAACAGCTGACTTAATTTTTCTACCGCTATTTCAACATGTTTAGCTATCACAGAAAATAGCCATGTAATTTTCTTCCTTAACAGCTGACTTAACTTTTCTACCGCTATTTCAACATTTTTAGCCACCACAGAAAATAGCTATGTAATTTTCTTCCTTAACAGCTGACTTAACTTTTCTACCACTATTTCAACTTTTTTAGTCACCACAGAAAATAGCTATGTAATTTCCTTCCTTAACAGCTGACTTAATTTTTATACCGCTATATCAACATTTTTAGCCACCACAGAAAATAGCTATGTAATTTTCTTCCTTAACAGCTGACTTAACTTTCCTACCGCTATTTCAACATTTTTAGCCACCACAGAAAATAGCTATGTAATTTTCTTCCTTAACAGCTGACTTAACTTTTTTTACCGCTATTTCAACATTTTTAGCCACCACAGAAAATAGCTATGTCATTTTCTTACTAAACTTTTCTACCGCTATTTCAACATTTTTAGCCACCACAGAAAAAAGCTATGTAATTTTCTTCCTTAACAGCTGACTTAATTTTTCTACCGCTATTTCAACATGTTTAGCTATCACAGAAAATAGCCATGTAATTTTCTTCCTTAACAGCTGACTTAACTTTTCTACCGCTATTTCAACATTTTTAGCCACCACAGAAAATAGCTATGTAATTTTCTTCCTTAACAGCTGACTTAACTTTTCTACCACTATTTCAACTTTTTTAGTCACCACAGAAAATAGCTATGTAATTTCCTTCCTTAACAGCTGACTTAATTTTTCTACCGCTATTTCAACATTTTTAGCCACCACAGAAAATAGCTATGTAATTTTCTTCCTTAACAGCTGACTTAACTTTCCTACCGCTATTTCAACATTTTTAGCCACCACAGAAAATAGCTATGTAATTTTCTTCCTTAACAGCTGACTTAACTTTTTTTACCGCTATTTCAACATTTTTAGCCACCACAGAAAATAGCTATGTCATTTTCTTACTAAACTTTTCTACCGCTATTTCAACATTTTTAGCCACCACAGAAAAAAGCTATGTAATTTTCTTCCTTAACAGCTGACTTAATTTTTCTACCGCTATTTCAACATGTTTAGCTATCACAGAAAATAGCCATGTAATTTTCTTCCTTAACAGCTGACTTAACTTTTCTACCGCTATTTCAACATTTTTAGCCACCACAGAAAATAGCTATGTAATTTTCTTCCTTAACAGCTGACTTAACTTTTCTACCACTATTTCAACTTTTTTAGCCACCACAGAAAATAGCTATGTAATTTCCTTCCTTAACAGCTGACTTAATTTTTCTACCGCTATTTCAACATTTTTAGCCACCACAGAAAATAGCTATGTCATTTTCTTCCTTAACAGCTGACTTAACTTTTCTACCGCTATTTCAATATTTTTAGCCACCCCATAAAATAGCTATGTCATTTTTAATTGTCTCGTCTCTTTTAGGAAAGCTACTAGTGTATAGGATATGCAAAACTGAACCCAATACACTTAGACTTCCCTTTTATTTCGTGTTGACCATCCATTCTTAACTTTCACTCTGAATTTTCTTTCAAATATTGTAAATAGACATACTGTAACCATCAGTGATGAGTGTACGCAGTTTTGGCAAAACGCATTGAACGATTATTTTAAAATTTGGTACGAAGGTAAATTGTGAAAAGCCTGAACGAGATGTGTAAGATTTTTCCTATTTACTTCCGTTTCAATATGGCGGCATATGATTTAACGATTATGAGTGTTGTTGGCTATTTCCTGTAATACTAGTCCAATGATAAGACCTGTCATAATACCGGTAGCTTGAAGGAGAAAGAGCATAAAATTTTCAATAAAGTTGGTACAAAGTAAGATTTTTTCTAAATATTATGGCCGGTGGCGACCAAATGATGGTCAGAGCCACTACGTATTCAAAAACCTAACCTACTATTTTTAATGTAAGTACGACCACTGAAAGCGTAACGGAGCTGAGCGGAGTGAAGCTGCGTCGCTAAGCTCAGCTCCGCGCAGCTTTGACTATGTCCTGGTTCGATTTTGAAGCTGACTACCCTACCCCCACCACTTTGACCACGCCTCAAAACTAATTATGTCGTTACCTAGGTTACTGTTACCTAGTTACGGTTTTTAAACGTAGTAGTTTCCTAGAATCCGTTACAGCAGGTCTAGATATTTACATTTAAAAGATACAAACACTTTCTTTAAACTGACTGAACTCCGCTTCTGGTTGCCGTTAAACTTCGACTTTCAGCTCCGCTAAGCTCGACTCAGCTCAGCGTAACTCCGCTTTTTTGATCTACTAGCTACTAGCGTAACTCCGCTAAGTCTACCGTTATTTGATCTACTAGTACAATTAGTTTCTAACATAAATTAAGGTGCATATAATATCTGTTTCTAGAGCAATTTCCAGCAAATATTGCTTCAAGAGTGTCTGTAACAAAAAATGTTTCCATCCGCTTGCATCGGACAAAAGATCAGCAACAATGAGGAATAAAAACGTTTCAAGAGACTACGTACAGTCGGATTGTACAATAGAAATTAAAGCACCAACAGCGCATCTATGAGAGAAAATATAGCGACAAAAGTATGCAACAGAAACAAAGATAGACGTGTTTTATTGTTGACGACATCAGGGAATAAACAGCCAACACGTGAAGTAGTAAATAGCCTATTTGTAGTTTCTTCCTTACAGTATGCAATCACAATAATAGAGGAACGAAGCTGTTTCGCTGATGTGATAGAAGCGATTCGCAAAAGTGTTTTTTCCTTTACTTTACCCTTCTTGAAATTCTGATTTCGCAGTCACAATCAGCGTTAAAATTGGCGTATATTAGCATTTTAAACTGATACGTTACATTGAAAATAAGAAAACGAACCCTGACCGCCGCTATTATTGAACGAACGAAGCGTGGTCTGATTCAACTCGACCGTTCTGCATTTGGTTTGAGTTTTTTTGTTACTCAATTTTGGCCAAACGCATTTAGCGATTGTTTTGAAATACGGTACTTTGTACAAAGCCCGAACAACGCATACGTAAGATTTTCCCCCATTCACTTTCGTTTCAAGATAGTGGCCTCAGATTTACAATAACGAGTGTACGCAGTTTTAGCCAAACGCAGTGACCGTTTGTTTTTAAATTTTGAACGGAGATATCTTTATAAAGCCAAAATGACGTATGTGTAACACGTTTTCTTATCCACTTCCGTTTCAATATGGCGGCATCTGAAAGAAGACGAGTGTGCGCGATTTTAATCAAACACATTTTGAAGTTTTGTATGAAGGTACCTAGTACAAAACCCAAAAGACGTAGGCTATTCGTAAGATTTTCTCCCACTCACTTCCGTTTCAAGATGTCGGGCTCTGATTCGACGATGAGAGTATGGTTTTTTATTATTTTCTGTAATTTTTTATAGCTTTACGGAGAAAGACCATACAATTGCAATAAATAATACGTAAATATTTTTCAATTTTTTACGCAGAAATTTTTTAAAATTTCAATGAATTTTGAAAATTGTTAATGCTAATTTGTGCGGTTTTTAACGCTAATTTCTATGTCAGACGTTCAAAATATTCGCACAGACCAAGCATTTTTTTTTTTTTTTTTAACGTCCGACTATTGTGCACACTTGGGCTAATGCAGACGATGAGATGATTTATAGTGTATGAAAATGCCAAGTCCTGGCTGGGAATCGAACCCGGGTCCTCGGGATGAAAGCCTAGTACGTTATCAACTAGGCCACCGAGGCGGCTTTACACAGACCAAGCAGTTGCGTGAAGCAATTATTTTTTAAATAATATCAGTTCCAAAAGAAATAATATTTGCTTATCAAGTCGGTTGTCATATTAAGAGATGCAAACGTACGATTCTGAGCAAAATAAAGTAGCATGTTCCAACACCATTAACAAGATACGCCATTAAGATTACAAAACAAATCCGAGCACCTGTAACACAATAAATTCATTCTATTTGCAGAACCCATTATTTACATATCAGCTGGATAACCAATGTCGCGATACCGTTGAGCAGTGTAAATGACTACTTTATTGGTTTGTTTGTGAAAGTAAACTCTGCTATGACAATAACTTATAGTTAAACAACTTATTTATAGGTTAGAAAGTCAGCTGTTGTTGTAGTAACATGCTACCTTCGCAGCCGCGGCTGACTAGATATTTATGTTTGTTGCTTCGATTGTTTCAAAGGAATATTAGTAGAGAGGCCTACCGTATATTGTTAATCTATGTGAACAGTATCGTGTGGACTTTGTGACGTCATGTAGGAAATAGAGTCACGTGATGTTTTGTGAATCAATAAAAGTATACTTTTTCGTTATACGATGTAAAGTAAAAAAGAAGTATTTTCCTTCTTGGACAAATTGACGAACTGCAAAAATTGACCAATTCTTTAAAAAATTTATAATACATGTCTGGTTTACTCGTATCTTGAAATCGCTTTTTAGTTTTTCAAACATTTTTAAGCCTACTTTTATAAAAAAACTTAACCCCCCATTTTTTGTTATAAACAAAATGTGAAAAACTGAAAAATCGGTCCAAATCATTAAAATCGATTTTTCACCGTCTTTAACTTTATAGCAAATAGGAAACAATAAAAATTTTATTTTTTCAAAAATAAAATCGATGTTGGCAACGTTAAAAAAGATAATTTTTGGTAATGTTTTACGGGTTTTCAAGTAAAAATGGTACGAACTCACACTAATAAGCACAAACATACATTAAGAACAACTTTATCAACTCGGTGAACCTGGAAACAGTTACAGCCTTCAAAATCTTGAGATAAAGTAGGTTTCTTTCGCGCTTAGAATATTTTAAAGGCGATATACTATATACTATACTAATATATACTATACTATATTTATACTAATAAATATATACTATACTAAATATACTAAAAGAATATTTATAGTATAGAGAAAAAGTAAAATAAATTTTAAAAATAATTTTCCAACTTTGTTTTATAAAAGGTAACCTGATTTTTTTTTAGTGTAGCGTAATGAAGTTATGACTCATCTTGTGTAATACAAATTTTAGCAAAACCTGTTAAACCGATTTTGAAAAAACGAGTCTTTAGTGTCCATTTCAATAATCTTTGGTTTTCACTAAAAATATTTTTCGAAATTAACAACCAATACAATAATTTTACTTTCGAAATACGTTTCAGTTAATTTTTATCAAACAATTTTAAAGTATTTTTTTAGAAATAATGTACATGTTTGGTTTTTAACGGTAACCTGGATTTTTGATTTAATATAGTGTAATGAAGTTATGCCTCATCGTGTGTAATACAAATTTTAGCAAAACCTGTTAAACCGATTTTGAAAAAAAGAGTCATTAGTGTCCATTACAATAATCTTTGGTTTTTACTAAAGATATTTTTCGTAATTAACAACCAATACAATAATTTTACTTTTCGAAATACGTTTCAGTTAATTTTTATTAAAAATTTTTAAAGTATTTTTTTTAGAAATAATGTACATGTTTGGTTTTTATCGAATCTGTATTGAAACGTACGCTATTGGAGTGACCGTGTAAGACCCAGATCCAGTACCATGAAATGGACACCGAACCTGCCTTCTAGATTTTTTTGGGTCGTTGAAAATTTTATGCTCACATTGATTCAAACTTGGCACAAAACTGGATTTTAGTAATTGCTTCGTTAACCAGCAAAATCAAATTTTTAAGAATTTGTAATTTGATGTTTCAATGTTTTTGATATTTCAATTTCACCATTAAAATCAACGTTGAAAAGTGCATAAATTAGTATTTTGGATTTTTTTTAAATCCATAATTTGACGGCCATTAGAAATTTAAATTTTTAGTGTAATTGTAAAGTATTAAAATGCAGATTTTAATTATGGTGAAACCATAATTTTAAAAAAGGTAAGATTGAAAACTGACTTCGGGAAATTTGCTTCTATCACGTCCGCGTGCCGCGATTATTTCTCACGGCAGCTGTCAATGTTTTAGCCAAATCTAGAGAGTTTTCGGGAGAAGGTACAGAAAAAATGAATTCTATACTTTTTGAGCCGATCGAAATTTTTTCTATGACAAGTAAAACAAACATTCAAAATTACAAGACAATTTGTTTTAAAAGCACAATATCAAGGTCGCTCAATATACCGTGTACACCTGGCCGAGACTTTGTCAAGTTTGGAAACAAACATGGCCTCTAAAAGAAATCTGTACAAAGAAAACGTGCGACACTCCAATCGACAAGAAGTGTATCTTTAGTTTAAACACAAAGAGCATTAGTTCCAGCCAGCAACTGTTTGGCATTCCACGCGCGCTCTCGTGTCTTCGAGGAATGCGTCCGTTCTTGGACCAGCCGGTGCTGGGAAACTGCAAATACCGCTTACATTATCAGCCTTCAGCGGCAATAAGATGATGGTAAAAATATTCCATTAGTTCAAAGAACAGTATATTCGTAATTAATTATTCTATGACAGCGTTCTGATACCCTAGCAATTTAACCAGTAAACGTAATATTTATGAAGCATATTAGATTAGATTAGATTCAAACTAGAGGAAGGGATAATACAACCCGAGGCATTGCGATCAACCGACATATTGTGTAACTAAACCTCTTGAGTACTAGTTTCGCACATTGATGCCCTTAGTAAGTTCCAACCAGCTCATTCTACTAAAGATCCTTAGGGTCCTGGGAACCAAAAACCCTTAGCCTCCTACCAGCAAGAGCTTCACACGCAAGGATTATGTGCCCAACAGTCTCCTCTTCTTTCATGGACAACCTACACACAGTTTCACCATGGTACATACCTATCCTCTTCCAAGAAGCGTTTTTCTGGATCAATATTATTGGAAATTTTACGATCTTACTTTATGAAGCAAAATGTTGATAGGACAAACCGTTCAGCCAAAATTACCAGCAGCTACAATCGTAACCGGTAAAGCATAGGTCGCCACTTTGAAACGGAAATCCGCCTCGGTGGCCTAGTTGATAGCGTACTGGGCTTTCACCCCGAGGACCAGGGTTCGATTCCCGGCCAGAGCTTGGCATTTTCATACGCTATAAATCATCCCATCGTCTGCATTAGCCCAAGTGTGCACAATAGTCGGACGTTAAACACCAAAAAAAAAAAGTAATATGTTCATACGAGGTACCTTTCTACCAATTTGTAAACAATCAGTCAATAATTTCGAACAAAACTACGTAACAAATAAACAAGCAAACTAAATTCCGAAAGGTCGAGTTGAAAGGCAAAATTTAAGGAGAGAATTGCTTGACTGTAAGTTTTCAAAACAAAAACGAATTAAGTTAAAAGTAGATACCAAAAAGTGAGAAAATTGGTCTAATTTCTCCGTATCAGATTACGCTAATTGGCCATTTCTATAACATTAATAACGCAACTCGAGTTCGTACAATTAAAATCCGAACATCAATGTCATAAACATAACTTTTTCAGATCTTACACGTTCGCGACGACGGCCGTTATTACATTTCCTAACATTTTGTGTTATGATAATTAACATTAAATCTCAACTATAGGCGTAAAAGTTTTTCCCTAAAATTGTTTGAAATGTATAACAGTAATAAATGTATAACAATAATTCGTAGGTATAAAAATATGTATAACAAATATAAAGAATGAATAAAAATAAAAAATTTTATGTAGACACCTATAAAACCGGTTTTAGGTGATATTGAACCGGGAAAAAATGTATTCTATCTACCTAAAATATGTATATTGTATAGGTTATATCCGTGTGTCACTAGTGTAGACCGTATATAATAGGCTATAATAGGCGTAGTGCGTCACTGGTGGCACATTGTTATTGATCCTTACACACATGAAGTTTCAAGTAAAAGACTCCGTAAGTTATGTGATTTCTTCTTTGATAATTAGTGTTACAATTGTCAATAAATAGATGTTATTATTTTAAATGTGTTTTCATTTTAGTGTACCAATAAAGGTCACCGAGATAAAGAAAAAAAATCAGGTCAAAATATAATATTGCTTAACTATATTTAAAATTAAGTTTAAAAATTAAAATGATGATTCTAACATTTCTATTGAATTTTAATTTATCCTTTTTTAATCTGTCTATAAGGTGTGCCAGGATAAAGAAACAAAATGCAATTTACCAAAATATAATCCTACTGAGGTTACTCTAGCGTACTTTAAAATGGTCGTACAACAGAATTCTGGGCTTCAAACATGGGCGTCATTATAAACGAGCCCATATGAAGTAAGAAAGGGAGTGCGATACTCGTGGCACCCGCCGCCTAATTTGAATACGAGCGTGTGCCACTGGTGACACATCCTGTCTTAATGGCGATTGCGGCGTGTGTCACGTGTTCAAAAATAATAAATCTCTTATAATACACTTTTCGTAAAAATCTGATTTGAATTGATTGATTAAAATCTTTTGAAACTAGAAAACAAGAATTTCACGTTGGTTAATGTTATTATTCTACTGAATGTAATTTGAAAGTTTAAAATGCTAGCTTATGCAGATTGTTAAACGCTGTTTACGATCAGGTATTCAAATAATTGTATAAAAGTAATGTTAGAAATTTGCTTCCATTACGCCAGCGTGACAGATACGCCCGTGAATTCAATTTTCTTTTAATTGCTTAAATATTTTTCGTCCACAATTGATATACCTAGACCTAAAGTTCATTTACAAATTTGTAAATTTGTTGGTGTGTGTTATTACTTACATCGTATAATAACCAAAATGAAACGAAAACTAAACAGTTAATTTTTATTCACTTATAGCACTAACAAATTCGGTTCAGTTTTGTGACACTAATTGTGACTATTGACAGAACACTAACTTTTCAATCTCTCATATATATAACGTTCCTATAGTGATTATATCACTTTTAACTTGTTTGCGAATGTTTTGAAATAAATATAATTATGTTTCGTATTAAAGTGTTTATCTATAATTAATGATACAAATAATTGATTTTTGTATCTAAAACTATTTATTTTCGTAAAAAAACATTATCACTGCAGGAATGTGAATGGTCCCAGATTACAATGATGTCACAAAAAAAGTTAATTTAATTTAATAATTCTTTACGTTTGCCTTTTGAAAATAAGAGCCGGTTGTTTTCTGTTGAATACGTTTCATTGTTGAAAATAAAAATGATTATTTCGGTTTCGTTTGTTTTGTATATTTCGCCGGTATTTTTCCAGGTAACTTGCACTTGTTTAGTTCTTAGCTGTAAATGGCTGTTTAGGCGTGTCCGTAAACAGCCAGGTTGAACTGTCCCATGGTACGCTTGAAGTGTCGAATTACCATCTTCGAACATCCTACAGTGGTAAACAATTTCGTTAATCAGTTTTATATATATATATATATATATATATATATATATATATATATATATATATATATATATATATATATATATATATATACTATATATATATATATATATATATATATATATATATATATACAGTTAAATAAATTTTAAAATCTCTGTAAAGTTCTTATATCAAACTTCATTATGAAGGCATCCATTCAAGGGTTCTTGAGTCCACTGTTAGGTTAGGTTAGGTTAGATTACTTTAGGTTATGTTAGATTAGTTTAGGTTAGGTTAGATTAGTTTAAATTAGGTAAGTTTAGGTTAGATTAGATTAGTTTAGGTTAGGTTAGGTTAGTTTAGGTTTGGTTAGATTAGTTGAGGTTAGGTTAGGTTAGGTTAGTTTAGGTTAGGTTAGATTAGTTTAGGTTAGGTTAAATTAGTTTAGATTAGGTTAGGTTAGATTAGTTTAGGTTAGGTTAGGTTAGATTAGTTTAGGTTAGGTTAAATGAGTTTAGGTTAGGTTAGATTAGTTTAGATTAGGTTAGATTAGGTTAGGTTAGATTAGTTAGGTTAGGTTAGATTAGTTTATATTAGGTTAGTTTAGGTTACGTTAGGTTAGGTTAGTTTAGGTTAGGTTAGATTAGTTTAGGTTAGGTTAAATTAGTTTAGACTAGGTTAGGTTAGATTAGTTTAAGTTAGGTTAGATTAGTTTAGATTAGATTAGTTTAGGTTAGGTTAGATTAGTTTAGGTTAGGTTAGATTAGTTTACTTTGATTAGATTTTGACACATGGATATTCAAATAACAAACGAGCGACTGAATATTAGAATCTGGAGAAACCTTTCCTCAGAACAGGTAATTTAGGGTCAGTGGTAATGCACAGAGGAATGTTCTGATCGTGAAGGCAATCAGATCTACAAATACGAACGCATTTTAGCAACATAGCCGTGTAAACATCATCAATGGGACTGGAATTACTGACAAATTATAAAGTTGTTATTTAACAATAAGATAAAGTTTGTTTCAAAGCAAAGATTTTCGGATTCTATTTTCATTAGTTACAATAACATTTCATTCAAATCTAACTCTGTATAATTTAAATTGTACAGTTATAAATTTAAAATATACAAACGTAAAACAGAATAATTTGTGTTTCAGTCAACCGGGCACTGTTTGACCATAATGAATAACTTCCAATACGCAGTCAAAAACTTTCAAACGTACGTTGACAAGAGCTTACTAGTGAAGCACATCCTTGAAGGGCCGAAGAATATGATAATAACAGCTCCTCCGTTCTTCGGCAAGTCTACCAACCTTGATATGTTAATGTCCTTCATGTCGCTGAACAATAGTAAACCCAACAAAACTCGTCAGTTGTTTGAAAAATTCGACATATTCAAGAAAGAAAGAAAATTCTTCGACGAAAACTTCGGCCAACATCTGGTAATTAACGTCAACTTCTACTGCAGTTGTTTTATCAACAATAGAAAGGTAGCGGTATATTCCTACCAAGAAGAGATACACCGGTTGTTTTATCAATTCAGTCACATTTGTGATAGTAATAAGCTCAGTTTCGGTGAGAGAAGCAGGTGTAAGACGTGGAGTGACATAAACGATTATCTGAAGCTGAGGAGCCCCAAAGTGAGAGTGGGTTTGCTGAACGTGACAAACTATTTGCATAAATACTACGGCAAGAAGGTAACGGTGCTGATAGACGAGTTCGATAGCGTGCTCGCCAAGGCAATGTACAACACAGATTCAGAAGCTTTGGAAAATATAATAGATTTCACCAGGGATTTAATGAGCGGACTTTTCCGAAACAAAAACATCGCACGAACTGTTTTAACAGGGTCATCATATCTGGCAGCGTCGTTGCTTTTCAAAAAAAAAAGTATACGTTACTATAATTTTCTAGACAGCCATCCTCTGGTAGGCTTCTACGGCCTGCGACAAACCGAAGTCGACCAACTGGTCACAAGGTTAAACGTGAGCGACCAGGGCGCGAAGGATGCGCGTATTTATTATGACGGCTACGTGAGCAAGGACGGGACGCACATATACAACCCGTATTCCGTTACAAAGTATTTACGGAACACCTCGCTTGGTACCTACGATCATTGGATTCAAATCAATAGGATACAACTTTACGATATCGACGATAAAACGGACATTATCGACGGAATGTTCAAATTTAGATTTATTTTAGACAAAGTGAGAAAAATGTTAGGCAACGAATGCGTGAATATTAAACCCGTGGAAAATGTACGACCGAAACATTTCAAGAACATGAGGACATTGGTTAACGATCAACCTGAGGACGCGTTTCCTGATAAATACGAGAGCCTTTATTTTCAGTTTTTGTTCGAAAAAGGGATGCTATCTTATTGCGGAAAGAACAATACGTTTCTAAAAATACCGAACAGAGAAATAGAGTCTCGTTTTACGGACTATTTAATTCAAAGCATTGTCGACAGGTTCTTCCTTGAATTCCATGAGGTAGACAAATGCTCAGCTTTCTTCAAAAATACTTTCATTTTGGAGCCCTTCGTTCAAGGACCGGCATTCTCTAAACATCTAAAAGCCTTCTTTAAAAACCTGCATTTCGTATTGAAGCAAGTCAAAGAAGAAAACAAACGTTACGTCTTCAACGAACCCGACCTTGAGGATATTATTTTCGTTATGACAACTCACGCGAAAGATTTCTATAAAAAGAGTCAACTTATTTATCACATTTCGGACGAACTAGGGTCTAACAGGCCCGTCTATATAGATGGGTATTTACAGAAAGATAATTTTGCTACGTTAATTGAAATACATCACAATGTTATCGGGACACCTGATTCCATAAAACCGTTGCAAAGGATTTTGGATAGGAACTACACAGATTTGTTTAAAAATACAAATTTTACTGTTGAGAAAATAGAGAGATATCTCCTTGTAGGAATTGGAGTGAATGACAAAGGTGACCTGTCGATCAGCTGCTTGCTAAACAATACAGATATCTCTCAGGCAGTGACGAGATCACAATAGCTCTTTACTATCGTCAACGAAAAGTGTCGATTAAAGAATGTCGTCAACACGACGTTTAGTTGCCCCTTTAACAACACACGTATCTTTCACGCAGAGGTCAAGGGTCAATATAATCTTTATTTCCGTCAACGAATGTTATCGATATGTCATCGACAACACGTCGATTAGTTCCACAACACTGATATCTCTAAGGCAATGATCAAGTGACAATCTACGCTTTAATTTAGTCAACGAATAACACACGACGATTAGTTCCTAGTTCTGCAACACAGATATCTCAGGCAATGACCAAATGACAATCGACTCTTTACGTCCGTCAAGGAATAATACAAAATTACGATTAGTTCCCACTTCCACAACACATATAACTCTCAGGCAGAAATCTAGCAAGAATATAATCTTTAACTCCGTCAACGAATATTATCGGCATGTTATCGATCCCCTTAGACAGTAACCAAGTGATAAACGATTCTTTATTTTCGTCAACGAATAATGCAACAAATCGGTTGGTTGCCAGTTCCACAACATTGTTAATTCTGAGGCAGTGAGCAAATGACAATTGACTCTTTAATTTCGTCAACGAATAACGTAACACATCGATTGGTTGCCAATCCCACAACACTGATATCTCTGAGGTAGTGATTAAGTGACAATTGACTCTTTAATTTCGTCAACGAATAACGCAACAAATCGATTGGTTGCCAATCCCACAACACTGGTATTTCTGAGGCAGTGAGCAAGTGACAATTGACTCTTTAATTTCGTCAACGAATAACGCAACAAATCGATTGGTTGCCAATCCCACAACACTGATATCTCTGAGGCAGTGAGCAAGTGACAATCGACTCTTTACTTCGTCGACTAATAACGTAATAACTCGGTTAGTTGCTACTCCCCCAATATTGTTATCTCTGAGGCAGTGAGCAATTGGCAATTGATTCTTTACTTTTGTTGACGAATAACACAACAAATCGATTAGCTGCTAGTCCCACAACACTTATCTCTAAGGCAGTGAACGAGTGACAATTTACTCTTCAACTTCGTCAACTAATAACGTAACAAATCGATTAGTTGCCAGTCCCACAACGCTGATATCTCTGAGGCAGTGAACGAGTGACAATTGACTCTTCAACTTCGTCAACGAATAACGCAACAAATCGGTTAGTTGTCAGTACCCCAACATTGTTATCTCTGAGGCAGTGAGCAATTGGCAATTGACTCTTTACTTATGTTGACGAATAACACAACAAATCGATTAGCTGCTAGTCCCACAACACTTATCTCTAAGGCAGTGAGCAAGAGACAATTGACTCTTTAACTTTGTCAACGAATAACGCAACAAATCGGTTAGTTGCCAGTTCCACAACACTGTTAACTCTGAGGCAATGAGAAATTGACAATCGATTCTTTGCTTCATCGACGATAACAAATGGGTTAGTTGCCAGTCCCCCAACATCTCTGAGGCAGTGAGCAGTTGGCAATTGACTCTTTAAATTCGTCGACGAATAACGCAACAAATCGGTTAGTTGCCAGTTCCACAACACTGTTAACTCTGAGGCAATGAGAAATTGACAATCGATTCTTTGCTTCATCGACGAATAACGTAACAAATGGGTTAGTTGCCAGTCCCCCAACATCTCTGAGGCAGTGAGCAGTTGGCAATTGACTCTTTAAATTCGTCGACGAATAACGCAACAAATCGGTTAGTTGCCAATCCCACAACACTGTTAACTCTGAGGCAATGAGAAATTGACAATCGATTCTTTGCTTCATCGACGAATAACGTAACAAATGGGTTAGTTGCCAGTCCCCCAACATCTCTGAGGCAGTGAGCAGTTGGCAATTGACTCTTTAAATTCGTCAACGAATAACGCAACAAATCGGTTAGTTTCCAGTCCCACAACACTGATATCTCTGAGGCAGTGAACGAGTGACAATTGACTCTTTAACTTCGTCAACGAATAATGCAACAAATCGGTTAGTTTCCAGTCCCACAACACTGATATCTCTGAGGCAGTGAACGAGTGACAATTGACACTTTAACTTCGTCGACGAATAACGCAACAAATCGGTTAGTTTCCAGTCCCACAACACTGATATCTCTGAGGCAGTGAACGAGTGACAATTGACACTTTAACTTCGTCGACGAATAACGCAACAAATCGGTTAGTTTCCAGTCCCACAACACTGATATCTCTGAGGCAGTGAACGAGTGACAATTGACTCTTTAACTTCGTCAACGAATAATGCAACAAATCGGTTAGTTTCCAGTCCCACAACACTGATATCTCTGAGGCAGTGAACGAGTGACAATTGACTCTTTAACTTCGTCAACGAATAATGCAACAAATCGGTTAGTTTCCAGTCCCACAACACTGATATCTCTGAGGCAGTGAACGAGTGACAATTGACACTTTAACTTCGTCGACGAATAACGCAACAAATCGGTTAGTTGCCAGTCCCACAACACTGTTAACTCTGAGGCAGTGATGAAGTGACAATCGACTCTTTAACTTCGTCGACGAATAACGCAACAAATCGGTTAGTTGCCAGTCCCACAACACTGTTAACTCTGAGGCAGTGATAAAGTGAAAATCGACTCTTTACTTCGTCGACAAATCGTAAGAAGTCGGTTAGTTGCGAAAGTAAAGTACCTTTTTAGTGAAATATATTCAAAGATAAGGATATCCTCAAACTATTTTACGAATTGTGATGTACTTTTGTATTTGTTTTAGTGTATTGGAAACAAGTGTAATTTAAATATTAATATTGTTAAATAGTTGTTTTTAATATGTTATTAGTACCAGTAATTATTTGTGTAATACACTAAACTTTATTTTGCTGACGTAAAAAAAGTAAATGTCTAATTCTTGTTCTTTATTTTTGAATGAAGATGTTTATAATTTGTACGTTTAAGCTTTAGAAATACTATGTTCAGTATAATGATCTGGCTTCCCTAACTTCGTCAATTCTACTTTCGTTGACGCGTTTCGGAGAACCTCCATCTTCAAAAACTATATCTATACTCAAAATAGTATAGGTACTCTATGAGTGTAGATATAGTTTTTGAAGATGGAGGTTATCCGAAACGCGTCAACGAAAGCAGAATTGACGAAGCTAGAGAAGGCAGATCATTATACTGAACATAGTGACAATAATCCTAGCAGAAAAGAAGAAGAATATAAAAAGAATTTCAACTTTAGAAATACTTTAAAGAATATTTTTTTAATTACAACTTTTTAATAGACGACAGTATATTGATGGTATATGTTCACGGTATTAACCAAATTCAATGTTTGTGTTGAGTTTAGAGCGGACGAAATTAGAAAATTGTTTTAATTTGTATTACGTATTCGATAAAATTACGTATTAAATGAATAAAAGTTCCAAGAAGATTTAACATAAACAATTATCTCAATCTTGTATATTTCAAGGAAAACTCTACTATACACAGTTATACTCTAACTTTGTTTAACAAAGTATTGCAACTGAGCTCAATATACAATGCTGTGTAAACTAAACTTCAATTATGTTAAATTAAGCTATTGTTTGGTGTCTCTCAACTTTACCAAAACTAGTCTGATTAAATACGTCAACTGAGCTTGAATTTTGTTAACTCCTACAACAGTTTAATACTGCTGCTGCTGCTACGAAATCTATATATATAAAAGGCAATGTCCTGACTGACTGACTGATCAACGTACAGCCCAAACTATAAAACCTAGAGACTTGAAATTTTGAGGATACCTTCGTTTTAATATGTAAGCGCGTACTAAGAAAGGATTTTGCAAAAATTGATTTTAACTCCATTAAACTACTTACCCAGTCCAAATTTAATAAACAAAGTACTATTATAGCTAGAGACTTGAAATTTTTAAAGGTACATTCTTACAACAATGTCAAGGTGCACTACAATAAAGGATTTTGTAAAAATTTGATTTTAACACCATTAAACTACTAACCCAGTCCAAATTTAATAATCAACGTACAGCCAATACTATTACAGCTAGAGACTTGACATTTTCAGGGTACCTTCTTACAACATTGTCGAGATGCACTGAAAGACGATTTTCCACTATGCAACCCCTAAAGAGGTAAACATGCGGTACAACAATTTTTATTGGAAAAAATATGTTTTTCATCTGACCTTCTTAAAACGTAATATAGTCACTCTTAAGTATAAGTAATGAAATACATTTTTCACCTTTTCCCCAAAAACGCATCCCCTAAAGAGTTTGAAAGAAGGTATAAAATATAAAAAAGGGGTACAATTTTGTATTGGAAAAATATTTTTTTTATCTTATATTCTAGAAATATGCTATGAAACACATATTTCAACATTTTTCTGAATTTATCCCCTAAAAGAATAAAAATGGAAAAAGAGTTATAATGGGAGTAAAAAGGTGTTTGTACTGGAGAAAAATATTTTTTATCAAATTTTCTTAAAAGTAAACAAAATATTTTAAAACACAAATTATGATACACGCAACTCAGTATTTTCCCCCGAATTCATCCCCTAAAAGGACAAAAATGTAGAATAGGTATAAATGTTTGGATTGGACAAAAATATTCTTGATCAGATTTTCTTAAATTCGAATGGAACACGTTTGAAGACAATAAAACAACATATTCAGGTTATAATATTTTTTCATATTCACTGTAAAATAATCACGAGTTTAGATGATCACGCTTTTGTTAATATATTTGTTTATGTTCCTAAATTATTACATTACTGAAACAGTTTAAGTTTCGTGGCCAAGCCGCGACGGGTAATGCTAGTACTGTATATACTTTTATATTAGTAACAATATATTTTATTTTCTAAATAATTACAAATGCATAGTTCTACAGGTAATATATTCTTACTGATTAATTGAGAAGAGATGAATAAGAAAATTTAGTACAAAATAAAAGTAAATGGTACAAAAACATTTCATAAAAACTTCTTCGATGTTTTTCACTTTTACAGTGAATTAATTAATTTGGCGAGCGAAAATTGTGTGGCACCAAGTGGATCCACGAACACCATAACCTGACCTAACCTAACCATAACCTAAAATAACATAACATAACCATGACATAACCGTAACATAACATAACCTAACATAACCATAACATAACCATAATCTAACCTGACATGTCCGAACCTAGCGTAACATAACCGTAACCTAGCCTAATCCCAAGTGAAATCCATTTTCTGAAAATATACAAAGCCGAAAATTTTGGAATCTTATTCATTTTCGTGGAACAAAACGCAACAGATTCTAAGATACAAGTTACAGATTACTTTGTTCCAAATCAAAGACAAAGATCAAAAATCAAAAACCGTTAGTTATAGAATTTTCAAAAATTATTTTCTTAATGATCAAGCACATTCTTTAGAAGCGCACACTAAGGTCGGTTGGCATCTCTTTACAAATTTCTACATAATATTACCAAAAATGGATCAGCTGACTTCCGAGTCGTCCGCATTGCCGCGGCGCAGACTGTACTGTTTGTAGCTTACGATTTAACTATTTTTTTTAACGTATTTGATGCCAAAACATAAAAATGACTTTTATATTAATGTCAGACATTAATGAAAACATTTCAGAAACCAAAACTATCCTTATCTCGAACCGCTGTTGATAACTAATAATTAATGTTCATAATTACTTTATAAAACAACTTCAGTCAGTGTTGCGTTATCTTAACATTAAGCCTCGAAATTCAAGACAAGTGCACTTCAGTTGTGAATGAATCAATGTTTTAGTAGCCTATAGGAAAGTAATTGCATTCCGATCTTTTACCTCGGTTAGAACATTGAACTTGCGTTGACCTTATTGTGTTTTTCCGTGCCAGTTGGACTAATGAAAGCGGGAATCGGCGTGACGCACAGAAAAAAACCAAAGATTGTAACTAAATCGAACCTGTGTACAGGTCCGAGTGGTCGCGAACTGTCAACTGCTCGCTTTATACTTACTGAGCTCCGTTGTTTTTCTAATATATATGTTTATCTTACGATATATGTTTTCGGTGGACTAAAACTTAACAAAAAGTAAATTTATCTTCCACTAGATTGTTTATTTTCTTACTATAAACGCTAAGTTACTAATTTTTTGACAGTTTTACTAAAGTAAAATCATTAAGTTGTTGATATTTATAAATACATCTGATTTCAGATATATTAAGAAATTATATGATCGTGAAAAGAACTTTCACATTTTGATACTACAACGGCTTCAGACCTCATAAATAAAAAAACAGTTTTTTTCAGTTTGTTTTTCCGTCTGTTCATTTGCGTGATTCACAATGAAACGGACTAAACAAACTGACTGTTTTTGATCAGTCTAGATGAAATTCACCTTGATCACACCTTGATCATTTTTCTAATTTTGTCTAACATTTTCGTTTTTCGTTATTATCTTTCTTTAAAACTAGTAATACAATTTATTTTTACAAAATTGACATTAAGGTTTTTAGATCAAATTTTACTTAAATTGTTCCCAATGCCCTAGAAAAATGCTTTTCGAGATCTAATGACAAAGAAGAACTGTAAATATCAGTTTAATTTTTGAAAATACACAACTCAGTACTCTGAGTTATTACAATCATATATTAAAGGAAGGTACTTGCGAATTCGTCATGGCTGTGGGTACTCAGAATTAAAAACAGCAGGTGTACCGCAAGGTAGTGTTCTTGGACCTGTGCTCTATTTGTTGTATACACGATATATTCCAGAGGTTGCTGATTCAATTGTTGCCACATTTGCTGATGACACCGCTATCCTTGCTGCTGATGCTTGTGTTGAAAAGGCCACGAATAAACTACAAAGTGCAATGGATAGGATAAGTACCTGGACAAAGTGCTGGCGAGTTAAACTGAATGAGGCAAAATCAATGCATATAAACTTTACCAATAGGAAGATTGCCACCCATCCATTGTTTTTCAATGCTCAAGCTGTTCCTTACTCTAAAAATGCCAAATACTTGGGGATGATACTGGATACGAAGCTCAAGTGTAAAAAAAAAGGTTGAAGAGCTTAGAATAAAATATAGAAAACTTTACTGGCTGCTTGGACGTAATTCTGAGCTTTCAGTGCAGAATAATATTTTAACATATAAACAAATATTGAAACCAGTATGGACATATGGCTTGCAATTGTGGGGTTGTACAAAACTGTCGAATATAAAAATAATCCAAAATTTCCAAAACAAAGTCTTGCGAGAAATATTCAATGCCCCATGGTATATTCGTAACAATAATTTACATCGGGATTTAATAAACATCAGGCTTGTCACAGAGGAAGTCAAAAAATGTGCAACTAGCCATAATCTACGGCTTCTTACGCATGAAAATTGTGAGATGGAGGCAGTACATGAAGCAACGTTCGCCGCCTCAAGAGGACTAAACCTCATGAACTGCTCCACTGATGTGAAGGAAGTTACTAATGTAATAGCTATCCTACAAATGTGATTTTGTTGTAGATGTAAACCATTAGTCGTCTTGTAAAGATTGATTATGAGTATTAAATAAATAAAAAAAAGACATTTTTGAAAATCGCATATCGGAATTCATCCAAATTTTGGTTTTCTATGAAGATTTATAATTCACGTCAAAATACAAAATTTAAAATTTAAAAAAATATTTTCGGAATGGAATCAAAAACTTAAGGATTTCTTTTCGAAACGAAGCCCTTTAATGTTAGTTTTGGCGAGAGGAGTGAATAAGAAAAAAGCCTACCGAACGGAAGAATGTAACGGAAATATGAAACGAACGATCAAACGAATTTCATCTCTCTATTTGTCTCTCTTTCTTTTCTTCCTCTTTTTCAATAACAATACACGCGTATTATATGAAAAAGTTGTGTTGCTTTGGTTTCAGTATTTTCCCCTTAGTTGAAGAACACGTGCACGTTGTAACCGTTCATAATACATTCGAAATTAACATAAACGTTTATGGCTAATATTGCTAGTTTTTAACAGCATATCCTGAAACTTATTACAGCCTATCAGCTGTTCAATAAAATCAGCTGATCGTTACGAATTAATTAATTAAACGGCTGATATTTTACTATAACTACAGTAAATAACATCTAAGCTAGGTTCGCGTGTTTATTTATTTAAACAAAACAAGATATTTGCAAACACATCTTCAAACTTATTATGTATTCAGTAAATATATCATTAACAAAAGCTTCGCTTCTGTCGGTAACTCCACGAGTTACGCAAGTGTACTTTTTTCACTTTTCAAACTATTTTCCGGAAATCTTATTTTTAAATTCAGTATTCTGATTTCAGTTATGAATGTCCATATATATATATATATATATATATATATATATATATATATATATATATATATATATCTCTTTGAGCAAGACGTGACCAATTTCCTGTTTTTAAATAGCTTCAGACAGGTTTTTAAGGAAAAATCAATATACGAAACTTGCGTTTTTTTATCCGAACATTTTCGGAGCAGGTTTGCAAAATTACGTAATACATCATTTGGAGTCGGTACACGAAGAAACCATTAACCAGTGTTTGCACAATCTTTGCACAAAGGTGACGCACTTACCTACGACAACCACGTGGCCGAAAGAATTGCCTTTCCCAATGGCGGAGCAGTTCCATCTCTTGTACTTGAACTGCTTCTGGCACTCCGTGGTACCGAGGCGCATACCGTCCCCTACCGCTACCATGACGTCCGGAGCTGCTCGACACATGTCCCTCTGCTTGGGCGTGAGACCTGGGATCCGGCTGCAGATCACGTGGGCACCCAGCGCTACCACGCTTGACATCACCCTGTACAGATTATAATTTATTAAGACACGTCACCATCAAGCTAGACAATCTATTCTAAGATAAAAACAAGACGAACCACAAGTTTTTATTTCGGCTAGAACTCGATCTCTACTTTAGAAACGTTTTATTACCCATACTTACCCGTCATTACAACCCATAAAATATTTTACCAGTCCGGAACAAGCATGTGATAGTGTAACGCTTTTATTTCCATAAATTTAAAATAAAACTTGAAAATAAAATTGGCAATAACGTGAATGAAAGTTGACTCGTAGCTTATCGAGTGAGCTTCCACTGGGGGTGACGCCATTTTGTGGTCATAAAGACTTAAATCGCCATTAAAATCCGCACACTGAGTCGTATCTTGCGAAGCTCTTTCACTGTTCACAACGGCCTCGTCTTAAACATGTCCGAGCTTAAGTTTTGATAGTTTTCAGAGAAACGTCCGCCAATAAAACCACTGATTTGTGGCCTTGTCATGCGCAGAACGGTTTACTGGATAATGTAAGTTTACTGTCAGTTTAACTTGTGTCTCCCGATATTGTAGGTTGTTAATGTTACACTATAAAGTGTTACATTGAATGTTCAGGGTTTATGCGCTATGATTTAATTTGTTTCCGCATGTGCAATCGTTTTATTTAAAAAGCTATTCGTTGTAGCAATTTGGAATGGGACGGCTTAAACAAATGAACACAGAAACTTAGAGACACAATACACAAGAATAACATGTGCAGAAATACATCAATACAAAAGTGCATAAATATAGGAGCAGAGCAATTCGACAAAGTAAAAATATCGGAATATTGACACAGGAATAGAGCAAAACAAGAGGACAGAAATACGAAAACAAAGAAGCATAGAAATCACTGGAAATCAAAGGCACAGAAGAACTATTGAAAATAGAACAGCACTAATACAGCACCATAAAAATAAAGAAAAAACTAACATGCGAACACTCAAAAACAAAATCATAGAAACATAAAAACACAAGAGCACAGAAAAACAAGACGTAAAACACGCAAACACAAAAAAAACACAATCGCAGAAACAAGGGATCGTATGAACACGTGAAAGTAGGAATAGAACATATAAGCATAAGAACACAAGAACGTAAAAACATTGGAATGTAGTAACATAGAAACACGGGAGTACACAACAACACATAATCAGAGGACCTTGTTCACAGACCGTTTGATCCAAGGTCGCCAAAGGGACTGACACCATAGTGATTGGAAGGGAAACGCACAAAAAACTCATAAAAGAATTAAAATCTTTAAAGTGCCTCGTTATAGAAGCGCCAATTTTCAGGAAGAAAACCCATACGTAAAAACATTGATATGTAATAACATAGAAACACGGGAACACAGACACACAATCAGAAGACCTTGTCCATAAACCGTTTGATCCAAGGTCGCCAAAGGGCCTGACACCATAGTGATTGGAAGGGAAACGCACAAAAAACTCATAAAAAAATAAAAATCTTAAAATGCCTCCTTATAGAAGCGCAAATTTTCGGGACGAACGCCTATAGGTTTTGCGCAAACACTAATGACCTACAACAAACGTTTTAATTGAATGTGAGAAAGTTATTGCTTTCAGTTCATTATACGGTCGCGCCTCATAGTCGGTTACTCGATCCCTGTTTGACTCAATAAGTAAAATCGGCCATTGTTTATAGTGAATGACCTCATCCCTGGGTAATATAGGGTTTCACTATTGTCTTCCTTCCAACTCGTTAATCAAAACAAGCAAGCCTAGTACGCATGCGCAGGTCAACGGCAGAGCTGGTTGTAGCAGCGTACTTGTATTTACACTTTCATATTGCTTTAGTTAGTCCGAGTTTTCTATAAAATTTGCTCATTCAAATTGCAAAATTAACAGAGATTTTGATGACGAAATTACATTTTGAAAAATATTAAAAATAAAAACATTTGAAATGGCCATTGTTTTGAAACGGTTAAACTATTTCGCTAGATAATAAACTTGTCCAAACTAATGCCAGTATTATTTTCTGTACCAAGTATTAATTAAATCGAAACAACAATGCGAAAAATAGAGTGTTCACAACAACAAAAATGTTCGCTTATTAAAACGCAACGACATTTTGATTACTTTTTGGAAGATCGCTTCCATTTCGACAGCGAGTACGCGTACTTAAATGGAGCGTAAACTTAATTAAAATGTTGTAAACTTAATTTTAAGGATCATTTTTAATTAAGCTGAACAAAATGTTGTAAAAAAATTTTGAAAGAAAATCTTCGTTCTAAAGATATCCGTAATGTATTATGCAAGTAATTAGGAAATGTTTTTGAGAAGAGAAATATTGGGGCGTAAATCGTGGTTGGACCCAGTCCCGGATCCTTGAAAAGAGCGATAATTCTGTCCTTTAATGAGGGGTTGTTAAAAACTTGTGTGTGTGTGTGTGTGTGTGTGTGTGTGTGTGTGTGTGTGTGTGTGTGTGTGTGTGTGTGTGTGTGTGTGTGTGTGTGTGTGTGTGTGTGTGTGTTGTGTGTATGTGTGTGTGTATGTGTATCTGTGTGTGCGCGTGTCCGTGTGCGTGCGCGCATGTACGTGTGTGTGTGCGTGAGCGGTGTGTGTGTGTGTGTATTTGTGTGCCTGAGTGGTGTGTGTGTGTGCGCGCGCGTGTGTATCTGAGTGGTGCGTGTGTGTGCGCGTGCGTGCGTGCATGTGTGTGTGCCTCAGTGGGTTGTGTGTGTGTGTGTTGTGGGTGTGTGTGTGTGTGTGTGCGTGCGCGCGCGCCTTACAGCCGTTTCGTTCGAAATTTTGGTTCGCTTTGTTTTTGGCACAAAAATCGATTTTGATAACATAAACTGAAAACAACCCAACTAAATCCAATCAACCGTTTCAAAATAATTCCTTTAAAAATAATCGAAAAAAGTTGATACTTTCGCAAGAAAATTTAATTCAGAATCGTAATCAACTTCTTAAATTACCATATTAAAATTTCAATCAATACGAAAATATGTACTGAAAAAAGAATGATTTCACATTTTCAATGACAGTAATTGCTAAACGAGCCGCAATTTAACGGGCAATTAATAATTTGAAACTATAACCGAAATCAATTGGTGCGTCCGGTTTAAATCACATCGGAACAAAATGTCGGACATGTGCATCGATTTTAACGATCGCTAAAAACGTGTTCTTAGATCCGGGTTTAAGTCTTAATACGTTGACGGCTTTAAGAAATTCGCTAAAAATTAATGCAAATGATAATTTTATGTAAATGCAAATGTCGCATGACTGACGCGGTTTCGCATTAAGCTATACAAACATAATTAATAAGCAGACCTGTTGCAGTTTCCTCAAAGTGTATAGTTCAGCCTACTTTCGAGGGAACAACATATATTTACGGGCACCTTTACTGCCACGTTACGTAATTCCGTAATAAAGTTTAACAAATTTAATTCTGTATGACAGTTCCAATAAACTGCGCAAACATGTTGCACAAACTTTCTACGTTAAGTTTATAGCGTAAAATTACTGAAAATAAACATCATACGTAACCTGAACACAGGAAGCAACAAGAATAAAGCAAACTGTAACATGACAAAGCTGCCACGGTGGCCTAGTTGATGGCGTACTGGGCTTTTACCCCGAGGACTCGGGTTCGATTCCCGGCCAGGGTTTGGCATTTTCATACGCTATAAATCATCCCATCTGCATTAGCCCAAGTATGCATAAGGGTCAGACGTTAAACAGAAAAAAAATGTAAAACGACAGAAGATATGCCAGCATTAAAGGAATAAGACAGTGATATTAGATTAGGCAAGGTTTTTTCGTTGTTTTTTTTGTGAAAATAACATATTCACATAATCAAATTGAATTCCCTTAAGCTTATCACATTTTTTTTTAATTCTGCGAGACAGCTGAGTGCTCAGATTGTTTAAAATTTCTTATACGCCAGCTTCAATGTCAAGGTTCTTCCGAATGCCAGAGAACGTTAACCAAGCCATCGAACCACGTGACCGACATTCCGCCCCGAACACTTCAATTCACGAAACATTTTCTAAATCGCAGTGCCCACATTTCCTGGCAGCGTTCAGCACAAACCGGTTGCAGGACGGCTGTAACTTGATATGTCACCTTAGTGCCGCCTTTATTAGTTAAATGTTAAGGAAGCTTTAATAAGTTGGTGTACATTCCTTCTGCATCCGTCACGGTATTTTAATACTTAATTAATAGCATTACTTCGAGAGGAAATGGGCTGTTCATCTTCTTAAAACGAATTTTAACAAATAATCGTGTATTAAGTAAGAAAGTAGATCTACGCAGTTCACTTTTCCTACAATATTTGTTTTTAAGCAGAAAAACTTCTCAAACATTTCTATTTATCTACTTTAATGTTGTTATTACTGTTTATTCAAACATTTACCATCCTTAGTGCATATGTAGCAATACATGACGTTTCTAGAGTGTGGATCAACTCTTTTTCGTAAGTGCGACAACGTGCATTACCATCGTGCGACGTCCAAAAGACGTGTTTTAACTTCATATACACAAGTGGTGGTAAATGTCCCAACAAACACTAGATAATGAGAGTTGAACCATTTCGAGAAAACATCGTATTGCTTCATACACACAAATGATGGTAAATGTTCCAACAAACAATAGATAACGAGAGCTGATCCATTTCGAGAAAACATCGTATTGCTTCATATATACAAATTATGGTAAATGTCCCAACAAACACTAGATAACGAGAGTTGACCCTTTTCGAGAAAACTTCGTATGCTTCATTTATGCAAATGATGGATAATGTCCCAATATCCCTTCATAACGTGATCCCTTTCGAGAAAACCTCGTATTGCTTCATATACACAAGTAAATGCGCTAATAAACAGTAGATAACGGTTTGATTCATTTCGAGAAAACAACGTATTGCTTCATATACACAAATGCTGGTAAATGTTCCAACAAACACTAGATAACGAGAAAACTATTTCGAACTATTTCGAGAAAACATCGTATTGCTTCATATACACAAATGATGGTAAATGTTCCAACAAACACTAGATAACGAGAGTTAAACCATTTCGAGAAAACATCGTATTGCTTCATATACAAAATGATTGTGAATGTTCCAACAAACACTAGATAACGAGAGTTGACCCTTTTCGAGAAAACTTCGTATGCTTCATTTATGCAAATGATGGATAAATGTCCCAATATCCCTTTATAACGTGATCCCTTTTCGAGAAAACCTCGTATTGCTTCATATACACAAATGCTGGTAAATGTCCCAACAAACACTAGATAATGAGAGATCCATTTCGAGAAAACATCGTATTGCTTCATATACACAAATGATGGTAAATGTTCCAACAAACACTAGATAACGAGAGTTGACCCTTTTCGAGAAAACTTCGTATGCTTCATTTATGCAAATAATAGATAAATATCCCAATATTCCTTTATATCGAGATCCCTTTCGAGAAAACCTTCATATACACAAGTAAATGCACTAATTAACAGTAGATAACGGTTTGATTCATTTCGAGAAAACATCGTATTGCTTCATTTACACAAATGATGCAAATGTCCCAATAAACACTTGATAAAAAAGTTGATCCATTTCGAGAAAAATCATGCTGCTTCATATGCACAAACGATTGTAAATGTTTCAATAAACAGTATAAATAACATATTCCATCATTACGTAACAATTATTAAAATATAACTTCCGTAATCTTCGAAATATTAAAATATTCATTATCCTCATTTTATATTCATCCGCAATCTTCGAAATATTAAAATATTCATTATCCTCATTTTATATTCATCCGCAATCTTCGAAATATTAAAATATTCATTATCCTCATTTTATATTCATCCGCAATCTTCGAAATATTAAAATATTCATTATCCTCATTTTATATTCATTTTCTCTAACATTTAACGTCCTTTAAGCTTTTAAGAGGGTAAAATAATCATTGTACAGTAAAACAAATAAAGACTCAAGACAAGTCACACACAATACGCCTGCATATACTTTTTTACGTGATCTTATTTCCCCGGTAAGTCTGGATGGAGCTATAGTTTCGACACGCAATGAAAACCTAAAATCTAAATAATTCTTCAAAATTAGTTTAGTAATTGTTAAGAATGGCGGTCATGGTACATTTTTTTTTTTTGAGTGACCTATGAAAAATACATATTTTTTAAACCTGGTAAACCAGATTTTTCTGGTTGAGTTAATTTTCATTTGCTTTTTAAGTATTATTTGGAGACTTCATGATTCAGTAGAAGGGAAGTTTGGGAAAATGCACATGAAAAACATTTTTTTTACACAGAGCATCTTAAAAATAAAATAGATTGCTATTATCATATCTAGTCGGAACTAGTTTTATCCTTGAGGAAAGGAT
Source organism: Callitettix versicolor (assembly GCA_022606455.1). Lineage (NCBI taxonomy): Eukaryota > Metazoa > Arthropoda > Insecta > Hemiptera > Cercopidae > Callitettix > Callitettix versicolor. Next base: position 52,497,704 of record CM040191.1, read on the forward strand.
CGACCTCTGCTTGTCCGGAACCCTAACTACTGCAGAGTGGGACTCACAGCCCAATAAACGTACCACAGTGTTAAAATAATAATTATATTATTTATATTTATATTATTATATATTAATATAAATAAAAGGGCATTAAAATACCAATGACATTTTACACTGTTATAATTCGAAGTAACAAAGAGGATCAAAACAAACCATTGAAAAGCATTTCTGTTGACCTTTTATTGTTCTAGCTATAAACATTTTATTACTGAGCGCTATTTAATGACTTCCACGTATTAATAGTGTAATAAAACTAAGCGCAGGCTTTTAATTGTATCGTTTGTTTGGTTTTGTTTTGACTTTCACTTGTAAATACAATAAACAATTGACTTACAGTGTGTTCCGAAAGTATGGACATAGCTGAACATGTTGTAACTTAATATAAAGAAACTGTAATAATTTAGAAATCGTTACTATGATAAACGAAAGTAAACGCGGCACGCATGACATGATTGAAGCGAATTTTCAAAAGTATTTTTCTTTATCTTACACTTTTTTTAAATTCTGATTACACTAACATAATCACAATTCAAATCTGCGTATATTGTCATTTTAAATTTTAAATTGTATCGAAAATCGAACATGAACCTTGACCGCCGTCAAATTAAATTTCGTTTTTTCGACGAATTTTTAGAATTTAATCTAATTTTTGCAGTTTTTAACACCGATTACTACGGTGAAATTAGATTTTCAAATCTATTTAAGTCATTGAAGTTACGAAGTTTTAAAGACTAAAATGGCAGCCATTTTGAAACTATAAAACGAATACCGCTGGTTAACGAACTGATCTAAGCTATTATCATATCGATTTTTGTGCCAGATATGAATTAAAATGGACCCGTGAAAGTGTTAAAACACACACACACACACACACACACACACACACACACACACACACACACACACACACACACACACACACACACACACACACACACACACACACACACACACACACACACACACAAAATACATAAATTTCAACGACGATAAAAATAAGATAAATTTTAATGCCCCCACCTTAAAAAAGTAATGTAAAAGGTCAATATTGGTCCACATTAAAAATCTCCTGGTCTGGATCTTACCATGAAAACAGCTCATTTTTTATGTCAAATTTGCTAGTTATTGAGAATTTTATAATTTTTAATTAATTTTGTTTATTAATTAATAAAATTATTAAAATAATTATTAAAATTATTAATTAATAAAATTAATACAAAATAATTAATTTTATAAATTTATAATTAAAGCCATCTTGGGTTTTAATTGACTTAATAAATTGAGTTTTTATAATAATTTCAAATTACAAATTACAATGAAGCTTTAAAAACAAAAAGTGCAAAACGTAACAAATTATTTCTTTAAAAAATCCGGTTTGCAAGTTGCACGACTAAAAGGACTTCGATATAACGCCCACATCTCAAAACCAGTTTATCAATTAACTGTTTAACCAATTAACTGTTAATTGTTACCGTTAAACTGTGCATTATTTGTACATGTCTAGTCAAGTTATCACTTTTCATTTGTGACCCAAAATTTTAACAAAATCATATGAACACGTTATCGTTGTTTACTTACGAATCTATAGTTTCGATTGGGTATTTAAGAATTATGTGAGAACAAAATTTTATCAAAATCGATTATTCCGATTTTGAGACAGTTCTATTTTTGTTATATTTAATGTACCTTGATGAAACTATTTGAAAAATTAACAAAGTAAACCAAGAAATATTCAAAGAAAAACTATCTACATTCCAAATAAGTATATTCTTCATATAATGAGAAAATAAACTAGTCAACTACAGAGTCCAAGTATATTTTGCATTTATTACCGTCAAACAGCTGTTCCGGTTAATGGAAAAATATTGTAAAATATTATATTTTTTAAAGAACGTAATTTTCACGAGCCGAGAACACTCTGCTATTGGGCAGATGTTCTTCAAGTTTCGCTTTGAAGGATTCCAAATGAATTGATATGTCTGTGACAAGGATCGCTAAGTGGCATGCACGACTGGGTGTTTCTCGGCGGGGTGCTGCAGCCTAAGCTTTCAACGGGCAACCTCACCTACCCGTGCGTTCAAATCTCCCAGGCCGTATTGAAAGATAAGCGACGATATTCAATCACCGGTTGCCTTCTGTTCCTTGCAATGACGTATACTTTACCTGATTGTTATAAGCTGTATTTTTGCGTAACGACATTTTAAATGGATCCGCTGATCTTCATTTTTAATTTCTCAGTATACGAAGTATACGAGAACCCTGCACATTTACTAGACAAAGGCCTACGTTGAAAAAAAAATTATATCGATTGATCGATTCATTTCAAAATAAGCGATGTTCGAAATTTTTAATGTTCAATATCTCTTAAAAGTTAACACTTGTAAAAAAAGTTTCCATTTCAAATAAAAATTTGAATGTGTTATAAAATTACAACACATTCAACATTGAGGTATTAAACATTGAAAATTCCAAATAGTTGCCATTTTGGAATGATTGAATCGAGTTGATTTGTTATAAAAATTACGTTTTAGGGAGTTGAAACGTTTGTACAGAGTTCAGTTCAATTGGTGAAACTGTTTTGGAGATTATTTTTGTAAAAAAAAAAACAAAATAGTTGATTTCTAGATAACTGTTATTTCGGGATCGCATGTCGTTGAATTTTTTTCAAAGCTGCTGAATCGTATCCTAGATTATTGTACTTATGAAATATCTTAAAGTATTTGTGTTGGCATTATGATTTTCTAAGTTTTTGTTCGATTTGTACAACCAGTATTGTGATCGTGAGAGAATCAATTTTGAGATTTACATGCGTGTTTACGTCTTCAGATATAATTTTAATCCGAAAATTGAGTTTTGTATAAATGTGAATAATAAACAAATTGATATTTTCGATGACATCTGATACGTTTTCGATAGTATTTGTAAACTTTTTTTTAATTAACATTTTTTTATATAAAAAACACATAATTCTTTAATTTAAAAAAAAATAAAAAATTTCACTTTTCTTCTTGTTTCCACATTAGTTATTTCTAGACACTATATTTAAGTGTAGTACAATATTAAGTGTCCTAAAACCTTTTTTTTTTTTTTGTAAACTAAAAAATAGTTTTTAAGATGATTTATGGATGACTGTACATACGATTAGACGTACATCTAAAGCCGTCATAACCAATTTCAACTGTATTACCGGATTTTAGCACAGTCTTATGTACCGATTTTGAAAATTTTGATGTTTAATAGTTTTTTCTATAACTTCAAAATTTGTTTTTGTTAGAAAATAATTCAATTTTTTTTAATTCAATTTCAATTTTTGTAATATTTTACACTATGTGCTAAGAGTTTTAGTGGTACTCCTTGATACTGTAATTTATTGAAATTCTCATACGATTTGTATGTATGCTAAAAATAACTTATATAATTAAAATAAGAAAGAATAGTTTAACATGTATTATATTTTAGGGCTGGTTGTGATGTTGGATTTTGCGGGAAGCGTGATCCGAGGACATGTTTATATTGATAAGTCGGTATATTTTGCGCTATGCAAGTCGCATATTGAATTAATTATAACTAAAAATCTCTGTGTTTCCGTCCGGGATTGAACCGGTGACCTTGCGTGTAATAACCACTACACTATGGAAACTACAAAGACGTTTGACAGTTTTAAGTATTTAAAATAAATAGTTAATTTAATTTTAGTAGTTATATTGAAAGATCAGTTGTTTATTTTAATTCGTAAAGATCAGCTGATTTCATTGAACAGCTGATATGTTATAATACGTTTTAGGTTATATTGTTAAAAAACTACCTATAATTAGTGTTTTATAAAAAATTATCTTAATGAAAATAATAAAGGAATAGAAAACATGATACATGATTTTTATTTTTGGTTCAAAAACTTTTTTTTTAACCATTATTCTGAGAAGATATATAATTGTTTTACTGACCCGAAAACGTCTCGTCTTACAAAAATAGTGGTGCGAGGGGAAGTGACGATCCTGCTGACAGGTGACACTGCAGGACACCCCGGTTAGGCTACCCGGCTTCATTGTGGCATATCCTTGGCGGCTATCCCGCTGGGGCTAGGCCCCGGGGAACCGACACTCGAAGTGAGTCAGGTGTGAAATGCCGCTCAATGTGTAGCTCTATGTTATTGCATTGTTCAGCGTTTGTCGATCGGTAAATCACGCCTAGCCGTGAAACGGGAAGACAAAATAACGGGTACACAAACTTTACCTTAACTCGCAGTTCCCCGAAATCAGATGGTGAGCAATTTTAATAGTTTTTTTCACTTTTAAATAATTATACTTCATAAAAATGATGAACTTATTTTGAGTTTACTTTCTCAATACAGAGAGCGTTTAAAGAAAGTTTGATGATCGCGAACAAACGGATCTTTAGATTTTGATAATCTACCCATTTTTGGATCCACTAAAACTTTTAAAAAATGGATTTACTTGGATGTTGTCCGTTTGTTTATGTTAATATCAGCGTATTGTTGTAAACCAAATTAGTTGAAATATTTCAATGAAATTTCAGGACAATTTTTTTTAATTTTTCGAAAAAACTGTTAAAAAATATTTTTTTTCAAAATATCCTCCAACTATATCGCTCAAATATAATCAATAATTACCTAAATCAAATTTTCGAGCCGTTAAATACCCGAAACTTAAATCGGAATTTATCGCAAAAACCTATTTGTTTTCAAAATTAGGTGAGATTCATCTGGAATTTTGCCTACATAGGGTGTTTCCAAAGAAAAGCTGCTGAACATCCGCAGTGGTTTTCTTATATATATATATATATATATATATATATATATATATATATATATATATATATTATATTATATTATTATTATTATTATTATGCAAAATAGTCAGTCGTTAAACACACACACAAAAAATGTTAGCAACGGTTTTGAAAAGCTTTATTTAACTAAATAATCGGCTCAAATATTCTTTAAGAACATGCCCGACTTCTTCCGAAAATACCCGAATTTGCGTCACACTTACGAGCGTAACGGATGAAAAGATTTCATCACCTATAATGCGCCAAATGACGTTTTCACTTACAAAATGGTCCAGAAATATGACAAACCAGACCTACATGGCTAAATATATATATATATATATATATATATATATATATATATATATATATATATTAAATAAATCGTATATATATATATATATATATATATATATATATATATATATATTATTATTATTTGCGTATAGACCCTCTTGGATCACGCAAAGCACTCCGACTCATGTCTTGCTCCTTCTAATCCTCCACACCTCCCTCATCCTGTCCCCATGGATCCTCTTCCGCTCCTCCGTCCATTTTACCCCGCTCTCTTTGGGATTTCATTCTCTGGGACCTTCCAACCGAGCATCTTTCTCCTGTATGCGTGCCTGTGTTTAACGTCTGTTGAGTCTATTTCTGCGTCATGTAGGTCTATTCTGACTTGTGCGATCCACGACGTTGTTGATTTGACACCTTGTATATACTTAAGGATTCTGTTGGCAAGTCTCGTTGTTGGGAGTATACTGATGTGTCCATAGAACCGAAGCCTCCTTCTTCTGATCCTTTTATATATGTATTAACATAAAGGAAAAAAGTTCCAATAAATTTGGCACCTAAATTTGTTTTTTTTCACTTAATCATTTTTTACGTACAAAATTGTTCGACCAGTAACGTTGAAATTCGACAGTACTTCCTAAAATAAAGACAATACTGTTTAAAAAAATAAAAATCTAGTTTAAAATATTTTTTAAAATGGCGGCCATTTGGAATTTTTAAAGCAAAAATGATCGATTTATATCGAACTTTTTGAGTGAAACGTTTTCTTTTTTAATTTACAAAAAAACTAGCATATTTGGTTTTTTTAACTTGCTTCGTAAAAATAAAAATGTTTCTAATAAAAATGAACAGATAATTCGGAAAAAAAATACAGCAGTAATCATTATTATGAAAAATATTATTAATTATATGAAATAAATAATAATAATTAAATTAACATAAAATTACGGTTGCGGACATTGCTAGTGTATCATGATTATCGAACCAGTGTACAATAAAACTTTATTCGCGTTTTACAATTGCTTACCTTTTGTTAAAAATAAAAATGTTCAAGTACTTGTGACTGTTTTCTTACCTGTTTATGGACGTTTTAGGATCTGTTATGAATTTTATTTTTCACGTATTTTTCAAAATATGTTTTCATATTAATGATTATTTTTGCATTTTCTGTCCAAATTATGTACAAAAAAATCATTTCTCAATAATTAATATGTTTAGCAAATTTTGTAATAAAACAAGGGAATGAAATGAAAATAAACACTACCTACAACAGATTATTGTTTCGGTTTTTCTATATACTCGTAAATAGAATCGTAAATTTCTGCAGTTCCAAAATGGTTACACTAACTTTATATATGGTTCCTCATATAAACTAAATTTAAAACAGATTAAAAAAGTACACGTGTGGAACTCAAGAAGTTACCGCACATAAGCAAAGCCTTTGTTAACGATACCATTGTTGAATATATGATTACAAATATCTTGTTTTGTTTAAATAAATAAATACGTGAACCTAGATTACATATTATTTACTGTAGTTGTAGTAAAAGATCAGCTGTTTTATTCGTGACGATCAGCTGATTTCATTGAACAGCTGACAGGCTATAATAAGTTTCAGGTTATGTTGTTAAAAATTATCGAAATCAACAACAATCATTATAAACGTTCATATTAACTTCGAGTGTATTATAAACGGTTACAACGTTCACGTGTTCTTCAACTAAGGGGAAAATACACGAAACCAAAGCAAAACGGTTTCATATAATATGCGTTATGTTATAGAAAAGGAGGAAGAAAAGGGACAGAAATAAAGAGATTAAATTCGTTTCATATTTCCGTTACATTCATCCGTTCGGCAGACATTTTTCTATTTACTCCTCTCGCCAAAGCTAACATTAAAAACTGCGCTTCAAAATGATTTTGAGAAATCGGTGCTCTCTCTTGTAGTTATTAGGCCTGATCTTTTTGTGAAAATCAAGTGGATGTCAGAAAGTTTGTGTTTTTTCTGTAGAATTGAAACACAGTTTTTTTTTAGTTTATTTTTCACTAGCTCTTTTAAATATTTTATTTAAAAACAAGCCACAAAACTAAAAACTGATAATTATTTTGGGCTGGGTAAGTAGTATAATGACGTTTTGTAAAACGGGAATAGGCCTATATGTATCTCTGATACTTAAACCATATTCGTACCAAATTTCATCTCAATTGGTCCAGTGGTTAAAGCGTGATTTAATAACAAACAAACAAATAAACAAACAAGCAAATAAACACACAAACTTTCAGAAATATAATATGAATTAGATAAGAATACTTTAACGATATTTTTGCACAATTTATTTACCGCGTGCGAAAGTACGAAGCAGTTTGCACCAGTGAGTGCAACCAGTTAAGGAAGCTTTAATTAAAACAAGGATCGAGTTGTCTGGCCGACCGACCGGTGTCTTATTTTATTTAAATTTAATTACTTGCATCTTGTCTTACAAAAACAAGCCCCACTTTATGCGTACAATCCCAGTTTAATTGAAGTTCAATTTATTCTGTACATTGTAATCCTGAACCGAAGATAAACACCGCACGCAGCTGTCTCGCTGTCGTCGCAGTAGTAATTATCTTACATTGCACTTTTTTAAAATTCGATATCACCATCAATAACAGCGTTTTTTATATATTAAAATTACACTGAAAATACAAAAACGAACCTTGACCGACGTCAGATTTTATGACACGAGATGAATCACTAATATACAGACTTGTTAGTGAATATCCATTGGAAAATGAGTTTCAAAACGGTCATCGTGGTGAAACCCAGACCATGAAATGAGCATCGATCTTGACCTGTATACTGTTGCCCATTTGATTTAAATTTGGCATATAAACAGTTTTTGATAGCTTTGACAAGCTCGTTACCCAGAAAAACTCGTTCGACAGTTTCAAAATGGCGGCAATTTAAAATATTTAAAAGTTCGTAACTTCTTTAATCTGATTTCATCGTTAAAAACAGCACAAATTAGGTTCTTTAATTTACAAAATTTGTTGAAATCAGTAAATTGAATTTTGACGGCGGTCAGGGTTCATTTTTTCGTAATTTCATTGTACCAGTGATGGCATAAAAACAGTCTTTAATATCTTTGACAAGCTCGTTACCCAGAAAAACTCGTTCGACAGTTTCAAAATGGCGGCAACTTAAAATCTTTAAAAGTTCGTAACTTCTTTAATCTGATTTCACCGTTAAAAACAGCATAAATTAGATTCTTTAATTTACAAAATTTGTTGAACTCAGTAAATTGAATTTTGACGGCGGTCAGGGTTCATTTTTTCGTAATTTCATTGTACCATTAATAGTTTGAAAAACAAATATATGCAGATTTTAATGCTAATTATTATAGAAATCAGAATTTCAAAAAAATAATTTGATAAATAAATTGCGTATGGAAATTCGCTTCTATCATGTCAGAGAGACAGCGCGATTATTTTATGTTTATTTAAAGACAGGATTGGACACAATTCGCTGCCGTCCTATTATATATACACAAGTTGGCAGCATCACCGTCCAAATAGGAAACGCTGAAACAAGCAATATTAAAAAGCAGTAAAAAGGGTAACAAACGCGAAGAGAGTAGCGCGATAGCGATCTGTGAGCGATCGGCGCACAGATAACACGATCTACACTACTCGTTACGTTAAGTAGGTCTAACAGGTGTCCGAAGATTCTGCGACAGTCTGATCCTATCTGTGATCGGCTCGGTGTACCTATTAAAACGGGCATTTTACGTTTCGTCATTCTGTGCGGTGTGGTGACCATCGCTGTAATGTAGAATTCTTAAAATCAACTTTACCTACTTCGATTAAATTTAATAAGTACACAAATTAGATGAACGAAATATTTCCAAAATAATCCGATTCTGCAGTTATCGACAAAAACTATATAACCGCGGCACGCATCTGTCTCGCTGACGTGATAGAAGCTAATTTACAAAAAGTATTTTCTTTGTTTTACAGATTCTTAAATTCAGATTTTACCGTCATAATCAGCTTTAAGAGATCATATATTAACAATTGCATTGAAAATACGAAAACGAATCGTGACCGCCGTGAAAAACATTTCTTCAATTCAACGGATTTTGAAAATTCAGAATAATAAGTATCAACTTTTAACACATATTACGATAATTTTCAAAACACGTTATGAATTTTTAAACATTTAAAATTGCCGTGCTAAAACACACACACACACACACACACACACACACACACACACACACACACACACACATATATATATATATATATATATATATATATTCTTTTTATATTCTTCTTCTTTTCTGCTAGGATTATTGTCACTATGTTAAGAGTAATGATCTGCCTTCCCTAGCTTCGTCAATTCTACTTATTGTTGACGCGTTTCCGAGAACCTCCATCTTCAAAAACTATATCCTATACTCCTATAGTATATAGTATAGATATAGTTTTTAAAGATCGAGATTCTCCGAAACGCGTCAACAAAAGTAGAATTGACGGAGCTAGGGAAGGCAGATCACTATACTCAGCACAGTGATATATATATATATATATATATATATATATATATATATATATGTGTGTGTGTGTGTGTGTATATATTAATTAATTTCACGAGTTTTACTTAAGCATTACATATTTAACTCTATCTTTAATTAATTATTTAATTGATTAAGTACAATGTTAAGGGGGTGGATTACTACAAAAATTCTCAATTCATATAATTTGAAAAACATTCTGTCATATTTATGAACAAAACTATAAAAACTGTAAGAAACCCGATTTGAGAAACCAAGTTTTTTGAAATTCGGACATATTTTGAAATTTTAGCTTTTTTTAATCTTTTTCTATTAAAGGTTGAAAATGAAGAAATATGTCTTTTCGAAGATTGTTAGTGACGCCAATATCAGGTCAACATGTGCGATAAATTACATGCTCGAAAGAGTTATTGTTGTATCTGTGATTGAGTAAGTGACTAAGTACGGCTGTACAGAAAGGATTGTAACTCAAATGTGTGAACTGAATTTGAAATTAAAGTAATTCTGCGTTTGTTAAAAGAAGAATTATTTATGACGGGATGTTTTTTAAGGTTACTTGAAAAATGAATCATTATCGTTTCCACCATGGCAATACTCAAACTCAGAAATTTGATTATGACACTCAAATTATATGACAGATCGCATATAATGTATCATAAGAAAAAGTGTTTGTGTGTGTGTGTGTGTGTGCGCGTCTAATTTTACAAAAGTCATAATGTTATATTTTTCTAATTTTTTGAAAATTTGATAAGATTTTATAAAATAACATTTTAAAATTTCAAGTTAAAATTTAAATACAAAAATGTTGAACTTTCTCGCTGTCTAAAAGTTGATTATGCCTGATAAATAACATTTTCAAAAACGAATAAGGTAAAGAAATTTTCTTTGGAGTTACGCTTTCATTACGTCAGCTAGACAGCTGCGTGCCGCTATCACAGCTGCCATCATGGTAAGACCCAGACCCGGGACCTTGAAATTAGCACCGATCCTGACCTCTAAATCAATGTAGTTAATTTTTTATAAATACAATTGCGTATTTTAGCACGCTTACGTACGCAATTTTGGTCTGATTTGATTCAAACTCCGCACAAAAATCGATTATAGTAATAGCTTGTAGAAGTTCGTTAACCAGCAAAATTCGTTTAACAGTTTCAAAATGGCGGTCATTGAAATCTTCAAAAATTCAAAATGTTTTTTGTCTTCATTGTTTTTTGAAATATGATTTCACCATCGTAATCAACGTTAAAAACTGCATACGTTAATATTTTTAATTTTTAGAAACTGTTGAAATTAAAAATTTTTACTGCGATCAAAACTTATTTTCAATGCAATTTAAAATTTCAATACGCGGAATTTAATGCTGATTATGATGGTGGAACCAGAATTTCAAAAAGAGTAAGATAAAGAGATACTTTTGGAAATTTGCCTATATCACGTCAGCGAGATACATGGATGCCGCTATTATTCTACATTTTCTTCCTTTTTTGCCATTATTTTCGAGAACCAACAGATCCTAATCTAAACGCTCACTGATAAAGGTGTCCATAACAAGGTCAAAGTAAAGTAGAACCCAAGTCCGCGCAGAGTCGTATAAGGTGGACTCGTCCCCAATGCGACAAGTCCGTGTTTAATTGAATCCATTCCAAACGCGTTAAATAAATTAAAATCCAATCGTTACGAATTTGTCCTCTGCTTTTCTGAAACGCCATTAAAATGTGCACCAATCAATCATTAGTTAATCAATTTCCAGCAGAAACCGACTAATCAGGCGAGCATTCTAAATGACCCGAAGATTTACGAGTCGGTTCGGGCGATCTGCCCGAGGCGCTTCTCGTCTCCCAGCAGAATTAATTTCCTTGAGAAATCAATTACCGAGCTCCATCCTACATCGTGTCTTACATTATAGCGTATCTGTGTTCGCGTTATTGATCGCTTTATCTGCGACACAATTGCAATATCACCTGATAATATAAAAACTGGTTTTTCTCTCTGATACTAAGTATAAGGAAATCACGGTACTTACGTGAGATAAAAAATTGAGTTAAAACCTACCCGTTTTTAGGTCTTCTGTGTTTAAGCCTCGAGTAATTTTTTTCATCCAACGCTGTCTTAATGCATGGTATAAGTGAAATTTACAATAAAATTGTAGTCTAATTTGAGAGACCATATGGAATAAAGTTGTACAGTGCTTATCTTTATACATAATTCCGAAAGGTAAAATTATAATAAATCGTATAAAGATGGTTTAAAACTTATTTTAAAGGTTTCTAATTTGAAGCAAAACTTCACTTTTTTATTAATTAATATCTTAGGATTTTTTATAAGACATGAATAGTAATGATCAGCTGTGTTCGATAACACTGTTTTGAATAACAGCTGTTTTAATACCAGTATTTTGAAAAACAGACGTTTAAATATCTGCATTTTGAAAAACAGCTGTTTTTACATTACTATTTTGAATAACAGCTGTTTTAACTTCAGTACTGTATTTTTAAATAATAGTTTTTTTATATATGTATGTTGAATAACAGATATTTTAATATCGTTTTCTGGAGTTATAGTTTTAAATGTTTTTCGTTTATTATTATTAACAAATATATATATATATATATATATATATATATATATATATATATATATATATATATAGAGAGAGAGAGAGAGAGAGAGAGAGAGAGAGAGAGAGAGAGAGAGATTTTTTTGGTGTTTAACGTCCGACTATTGTGCACACTTGGGCTAATGCAGACGATGGGATGATTTATAGCTTATGAAAATGCCAAGCCCTCGCCGAGAATCGAACCCGGGTCCTCGGGGTGAAAGCCCAGTACGCTATCCACTAGGCCACCGAGGCGGCTATATATATATATATATATATATATATATATATATATATATATATATATATATATATATATAGAGAGAGAGAGAGAGAGAGAGAGAGAGAGAGAGAGAGAAAGAAAGAGAAAGAGAGCTGTTGGCCCAATAAACCATTTTTACATTCTTATTAGTATTAAATACACCCAAATAATAAAATACTTTTAAAATATTATAAATACAGTATAAGTAAAATTATTAAATTGACTTGTAAATTTTTTAATTAATTAAAAAATTATTTATGTTTTAAGTTTTTCAAAACTGAATTTAAACAGGAACAAAATATAAACGTTGAGATTGCATACAATGATCAATTGATGCAATGAAGAATCAATATTAACGGTCTGTTAAAACTTAAATAAGATGGTTAAATTGTTCTATCAGCTGTCTAACATTCAAGGACATTCTTCTCGTTTAAAAATTATAATTACTGAATTAAGGACGAATTTGAAAATCTATTAAAGGATATGCAGTAACCATAGCTTAAGAAAGGATTAACTTTTCGGGGATATTTATGACAAAAAAGTACTATAAAATTTTTTGAAGTGAAAACTTTTATGGTCTTAGTTGACAAAAAATGGGTGTAAACATTTGCTTTCGCGTCACGCTTGATTCAGTAACGCATTCCTCACAGAATATATAATTGTTCTTGTGTAGTCTATATATAGACTTGAAGTGGCTACTTCTAAACAGCTGATTTCGCACAACAGCTGTTGCTTCAGTATCATTTCACTTGAGGTTATGTTTATTGTTCTTGTTAATTTTAAAAATGTATATTTTCTAAATGTGTGTAGTTAAATTATTTAATGTATATGACCTGTACCAATTTTTACTCCTGTCGGCACTAACGACAGTACATAGTGATTTAGTATTTAATATACTTAAATCACGTGTGTCCACCCCTGTTAAAGGGGTAGTCCTTTCAATACTACCCCAAGTGCCACACGTGATTGTTTTTGTAGTTTGACCCAAATGGACGTTTAGAGAGGAAAAAATAGGATCTGTTTCTGAAAATAGGATCTAACTATTTTTGCTCAGTTGTAATTCTTAAAGTAGCAAATAGTAAAACACGTGACTCAATATTTTCCCTAGAAAAATCGGTTTGAAAAATTTTGACGAAAAATCAAAAAAAAATTATAAAACCGTTTCACGAGCCTGCCAGAATTAATTTTATTTTTCTTCAATTTACTCTTGAAACAAATATTATTTTAATATTATCTTTTTGAAACATTGATTTCACCATAATAAACAACATTAAAATCTGCATATATCAGCAATTTAAACTTTCGAATCCCTTCAAAATACAAAATGAACCCTGACCGCCGTCAAATTAAATTTCTTAATTTCAACCTATTTTAAAAATCGGGGACCACGCGATCCTTCGAAAAGTGTAAAAAAAAGGTCAGGAACGGAGTTCAACTCAAAAATTCTTACCATCCGGATCTATGTCCATCTTATTTATCTAATGTATACTTTAATAACTCATTTTTCAACAGAAATTCAACTTACAGCTATATCGTACATACTTAAAGTTATTGTCTCTTTTAAGACACATTAAATATTGTTTTCGCAAACCCTTTTGGCCCAATAAACGTGACTCTTTCACAACGCATTATGCGGTCTACCCACGTGAGCAGGATCAACACATTTTTACATTGTTGCCCACAACGGAGCGAATTCGACGAATTTAAATAACATTCCTAACGTTTCAATCCGAAAATTCAGCTTTTGATTTATTGCCTGAAATTTGCATAATTGGCCATAGGAACAATCAAATTGTGATCACAATGCCCTCGCGTTCTGAGAGCCTGAATACGATTTTTATGCTGTGACTGAAGCAGAGATTTTTTCGTAAGAATTTTTCCCTCACTCTCTTTTACTCTCCCCTCTTCCCACCTATCTCTCCTTCTCTGTTCCTTTCTGCTTCTTCTCCTTCAACTCTCCCTCTCTCCCTCTCTCTCTCTCTCTCTCTCTCTCTCTCTATATATATATATATATATATATATATATATATATATATATATATATATATATATGGACACAATGGACACATCAGTAGACTCCCAACAACGAGACTTGCCAACAGAATCCTTAAGTATATATATATATAAATCAACAACGTCGTGGATCGCACAAATCAGAATAGACCTACATGACGCAGAAATAGACTCAACAGACGTTGAAGACAGGAACGCATACAAGAGAAGATGCTCGGTTGGTATGTCCCAGAGAATGAAATCCCAAAGAGAGCAGGGGTAAAATGGACGGAGGAGCAGAAGAAGATCCATGGGGACAGGATGAGGGAGGTGTGGAGGATTAGAAGGAGCAAGACATGAGTCGGAGTGCTTTGTGATCCAACAGGGTCTATACGCAGATAATAATAATAATAATAAAAAACTAGCTGTTACCCGTTGCAGCTTTGCCTGCAATTATAATGAAAGTAATAAAATTTATAGTCCATTTTCAAAAGCAAAATAGGTTCATTCCAATTTAATATTCCTTATACAATATTATATGATTTGTGGTTTCCGGCCAAGATATATAGATTTTTGTTACTCGACACTCTAGAACAGGCGACCGTGGGGAAGCACGGAGTTCCCAAATGTCTAACCCTGCCACGTATTAATTGTCATTGTAAACGCCAAAACTTCAACGGAAACTGCAATCTTTTAAATTGGGAAGTCAGGTTGTTTGGAATTATAAAGATTAAAATACAGCGATTTTTTTAAAAAATCTCGATTAAAATAATTGCAAATGTACACTTATAAACAATAATTTCGTAAAACATAATAACACGGATTAAGGTTTTTAAAACGGGAATACATCTATGTCCACCTCAGGTACCTAAGGTTCATACCAAATTTCATCTAAATTGGTTCAGTAGTTAAAGCGTGATTGAATAACAATAAAACAAACACACAAACTTTCAGAACTATAATATGATTCAGATCAACGTATCGAGACCTTGAAATGTATGCCGATCCAGACTGTTATGTGAGTTTTTGAGGAATTGTATACTAATTTGTAAAGAACTAAGATTGAAAGCTTGCTATATATTAAAAATTAATATTAATTAATTAAATTAATATTAATTCTTAATTAATACTAAGATCGTTAAAAATATTTTCCTTTTTTTGCAGATTATTATTTTAGTGCATTATAATTTAAGAAATGAAACTTCAGAGTGTATTACTCTCCCCTCATCCACCTCTCTCCTTCTCTATTCCTTTCTGCTTCTTCTCCTTCAACTTCCTCTCTCTCTCTCTCTCTCTCTCTCTCTCTCTCTCTCTCTCTCTCTCTCTCTCTATTTATATATATATATATATATATCTTCTCTTTACCTTCACTTCTCTTCCTCTATCCTTCCTCTTCTTATGCTGATGCATAAGATTGTTCCATAATTATAAGATTGTAAAGCACTGTATACATGTTCTTCTACAGTTAGGCTAATAACATTTTCACTTCAAATTTGTGACGTTTTATTTTTTATTTTATTTAAAAACTAGCTGTTACCCGTATGGATGACCTTAAAATGAGCATTAATTATGACTTCTAGAACATTCTTTAAGTATATATAAAGTTGACAGCTGATTTTAGCGACATCTGTTCTTTCAATAATACTATTTCAATTGAGATGACAAGTACTGGTTTTCATTTTCTATAACTTGGAAACAAATTAATGTAACACAACTGATCTTCTAATTTAACTACTAAAATTAAATTAACCATTCATTTTATGTACTTAAACTTCTAGGTAGTGGTTATGACGTGCGCCTCACACGCGCAAGTTTCCAACTCGTGCGGAAACACAGGAAATTTTTTAATTATAATAAATTTGAGACTTGAGACGCGCAAAATACGCTACTATATATATGAATACAAACATGTTCCTCACGCGTGCACAAAGTCAAACATCACAAACAGCCCTAAAACATGGTACATGTTAAAACAATCTAGTGACATTAAGAAAATAGAAAGCATAGCTGCAACATACATGCAAGTAACGCACGTCACTGTAACATTGTTGCTTCATTAATGTTCTGTCAGATTGTCAGCGGAATAACAGGCATGTGTTGACATACAACATCTCCTTATCGATTATCGAGAAGACAAACTAAGTACTCAATATTTCAATTACCCTCAGCTGGTACATGACTCAGTATTAACATACAAGGCGGAGCCTAGTCCAGTATATATTGTTTAACTATATAATTGACGCGTTGATATATCGCCGGGTTTTGACACGTTTATAACGCAGTTACCTCGCCGTAGCGCTGAGCGCAGCGAGTTAAATTGACGTTAAAAGATAAAACTCAATTGTTTATACTGCTTTGTAAGATTTGTGCGTAATTAATAGTGCGATCTTTGGAAATATTTTCTACTTTTTGCGGGTTGTTTTATTGGCGGAATCTAATTGTAAAATGAGTTATTAGAGTGTCCATTATTAATGACCTTAAAATTAGCATTAATGATGAAATCTTTTGAGTGTACATAACGTTCACAGCTGATTTTATACCACATCTGTTCCTTCGATAATATTTCAATTGAGGTTATGATCGTTACCATTTTGTACGTTGAATATAAATGATAATAGCTATATGCAGGTGTCACGCTGACGTGATGGAAGCGACTTTCCAAAAGTAATTTTATCTCCTTTTTAAAATCGATTTCAAATTGTAAAACAGCATAAAAATCTGAACGTATTAGCTTTTTAAAATTCCAAATTGCGTTGAAAATTGGACAATGAAACAGCGTCGAATTAAATTTCAGCTGATTTGTACAGTTTTTAACGCTGTTTAAGAATTTTAAAAATTTGAAACGGCCGCCATTTAGAAACTGTTTAATGATCTTACTGGTTAACGGACTTGTTCAAGCTATTTCCAAAACGTTAAGTTTGTATCGAATCGGTTTAAAATTGTGAAAGATTTACCACAACGCTTATTTCTGAATTCGGGTCTAAGTTTTACTATAATGGCATTTCCAGCAACTCATTTTCAAATTTAAATCCGGTCATAAATACGTTATTATTAATTTAAATATGACAATTAATAATGAAATATTTGTATGTTTGACAACAAAAAATACAATAAAAATTATTATTGTAAATAATTATGTTTTAATTTAAAAAATTGTGTTAATTATATAGTAGTAAGAGGTGTGTTCAGAAAATAACGAGAATTTTAATTTTTTGAACAAATATTTATTTATTCGTCTACACTGATGTTGTTGCCTTCAAAATAGTTACCATTGGAGATTATCGCTTCTTTCAATCCTTGAAACACTTCTCAAACTTGATCTTTGAGATAGCCTTTAGTTCTTTCAGCGATGCGCTTTTAATGTTATCTACGGCTGTAAAACGACGGCCCTTTAAGGTTCTCTTTATTTTTGGAAATAGGAAAAAGTCACACGGAGCCATGTCTGGCGAATATGGAGGCTGGGGCATCGTTACAGTACTGTTTTTGGACAAAAATTCACGAACAAGCGATGAAGTGTGAGCTGGTGCATTATCGTGGTGCAAAAGCCATGAATTGTTTTTCCACAGATCCGGGCGTTTTTTTTCGGATTGCTTCACGCAAACGGCGTTGAACTTGTAGGTAGTACTCCTTATTGACCGTTTCACCTGGTGGCAGGAATTCATGATACACTATGCCATTATTACCGAAGAACCACAGTGAGCATAACCTTCACGTTCGACCGCACATGTTGAGCCTTTTTCGGTCTTGGCGAGCCAGAATGCCTCCACTGGGATGATTGAGCCTTAGTTTCGACGTCATATCTGTAAACCCATATTTCTTCATCTGTTATCATACGTTTCAGTAATTCTGCATCGTCGTTGACTTCATTTAGTGACTCCTGAGCAACTTCCATTCGCCGCTGTTTTTGTTCAAAATTCAACAATTTTGGAACGAATTTTGCTGCCACGCGTTTCATACACAAAACATTGGAAACAATGTCATGACATGATCCAATCGATATGCCAACATCATCAGCAACCCCTCTAATTGTGATTCGGCGATTGTTCATAACCATTTCTTTAACTTTTTCCACGTTTTCATCGGTTGTTGATGTGCTGGGGCGTCCAGGACGTTCGTCTTCTTCAACGTCTTCACGGCCTTCTTGGAAACACTTATACCACTCGTAAACTCTTACTTTACTCATAGCAGACTCACCATAGGCCTTTGTTAACATTTCACACACTTTGTTACACTTTATTCCATTTTTTACGCAAAATTTGATACAAATTCTTTGATCCATTTCTTTTAACAAACGAAAATCGCCGAGCTCATAAAAACACGTCTAACCTTAGTGGCTGTCACAGACAAAGTCAACAATGAAAAAATTTTAAAGTTTTATCGTACTTCAAGGGCATGTATACCAACATAATAAGAAAAAATTTTTGACAATCGGACTCTCTAAGGCCGCGAAATTTAAAAATTCTCGTTACTTTCTGAACACACCTCGTACATGTTCAGACAGCGTTACATTAAGATTAAGCACGTCTATTGTAATTAAAATGATCCGTTGGCAGATATATAGGCCTAAAAGATTCGCGTGTGTAATTTCGGAAGGTGAAAAAAGGACATAAAAATAACAAAAAGAAAGTTTCCCTAATCATTTCACAAACTATCAGCTGATAAAAACATAGGTGAAAATACTATAACTTTTTTAAACGTTGGTGTAGTCTAAACCAATTTTAAATGTTATGAACGAAATATTATTTGAAAAAATAGTGATAAAACCATTTTTCAATTTTTAAAGTATAAAATTTTAAAAAACCATGCATAAATCATATACGGTATTGTTTTTGTAATCATATCAAAAGTGTAAATGTCGTTGATTAAAAAGGATAGCGTACTAGGCTTTCACCCCGAGGACCCGGGTTCGATTCCCGACGAGGCCTTGGCATTTTCATACGCTATAAATCATCCTATCGTCTGCATTAGTCCAAGTGTGCATAATATTTGGACTTTAAACACTAAAAAAAAAGTTTTGATATTCAGTCATTAAAGATGGCGACAATAGAACAGAGAAAGTGGACGATATGCCCTGCCACGCCCTTCTAATTTGAATACCGGGCGATCAAAAAGTCTCCAACTTAAAGAAAAGAATGGATTTCAGTCGTTTGGGGAGGTTACATGTATAACATACGGAGTGCAAAATCACGTGGGAGCGAATGATACTAATGGGTAAAACTAAGAGATGTATAACTAAGAGGTCATGCGTTATACCTAAGGGATAAGGGTATAATGAAGAGGCCACGTGTATAACTAAACAAATAGCACGTACAAGAGGCAGTGTGTACAACTAAAGGAATACCCAAGAAGCCATGTTTAAAACAAGGAGGTAAGTATATAACTATCAAATGTGAATAACTAAGAGATGTGTAATGTTCAAGGTGCCAAGTGTATTGCTAAAACAATGTGTGTATAGCCAAGGAGCACCTTACATAACTAAGGGTTATAGTCGTAACTAATGATTTAATTAAGAAAATATGTGTATAATCTAAGGTGTACGACTAAGGCGCTTGTAACTATGAAGCCATGATTTAATATACGGTTTACGAATAGAATCAATTCGATATGTCGTTTTGAATACTTTTTGAATGAATACAAATTGAAAATACGTCAATTTGTATACTTAAAGATGTGACTAGAATCAAGAAGCTGTGCATATAAATGACCATTAATATACTTACATCAGAAGGAATTACTTATAATTTTTATAATTATAATTATAAAGTATAATTACAGTACTTCTGAAGAGATAAAATCTTTTACTTAAAATTTTCAATGCTGACTTGAGTTTTAATCATCTAACATAAACAAAATTTAAGCAAATCAGGCCAAATGAACCTTTATGCCACTTTTTTCATTTACTTATTGGTACCTTTGTTTCATATTTTATCGATATATCACGATAAAAAAATATATTTGGGCAAAAATTTTATCACAATCGTTAGAACCGATATTGAGAAAATCCGGTTTTTGTTACGTTTTTACAGTTTTCAACGAGAAAAAGGTATTGAAAACAAACATTTTTGAAACATTAATAAAATGTATATTTAGATGTTGCCAACGTTACTATATTTGCATACTAAATTTATCAAAATAGGTAAATTAGTTCAGTCTCTAACGATGGTCACAAAAACACAAACAGTCTTGTAAAAATGTTTTAAAGTCAGGAAACCTGAAAACTGATATATTCGTCAAAATCTCAAGCTTGTCTTTTTTTACTATCCCTGAACTCTCTCTATAGATAATAGAACTAGAAAATAATAAATATAAAACAAAATAAATTTTTAAAAATGCAGAAAAGTATAATTTTACCCAAAGTGCTTTAACCTAGTTTTCTAATAAAATAATTATTGTCGTGATTTTTTTTTGAGTTTGAAAACGTCCGACTATTGTGCACACTTGGGCTAATGCAGACGATGGGGATGATTCATAGCGTATGAAAATGCCAAGCCTTCGCCGGGAATCGAACCCGGGCCCTCGGGGTGAAAGCCTAGTACGCTATCAACTAGGTCACCGAGGTGACTTAAAACATGTTTTTAAAAAAACAACGTTTTCCTTATGCGCACAAAACAGCCTATACATTAATTTTAGTATCGTTAAAGCACATTTCGCAGTTAAAATAATTCGAAAGAATTTAATGAAATATTTAATTGACTTTGTTTTAAGTTACAACAACTAAATATAAATATTGAGTCTGTATAATTAATAATTAATATTAACGGACTGTTAACTGATGCGTCTCGACTTTCATTCTTCCCATATAAAAATTATAATCAACAATTAATTAATTAATTAAGCGATTAACTGATAATTTCTACAAAAGGTTATTGAATTTTGTCCTACACTAAGCATGTATACAAAGTATCGGGATAATCTATCATTAAGAAATTACTCAAAAATATATCTTAAAATTTAATCGGAACAAATAAGCGTTATGAATCGAGAACAATCGATTAAAGTACAAATGACTATGTGACTGTCAATATATTTTAAATTGTAAAATTATAAAAGAAACATTTCCGAACGAAAAAATCGTTTTTTTTTAACAAACTGTATAAAAACGTATCGGTGCGCACGCTGTAGCCAAATTAAGTGATGCCAACCTTCCAAAACGTTAAATCCCCGTCCACCTGTCACTCAACAGTGCTGACACATATACTATAATCTGCAACCTACTGGATGACTCACAGAACCAATTAACACAAATCACGAGCAATTACCTGTGAGATATAGCCTGACTGCACCGCCCAATCACAGATTAATGTCAATCACGTAACAGTTACGTTCAATCTGTTACGCAGTTTGTTACTCATTATGCAGACGTCTTGCACAAATCTATTCAGATTCAATTAAAAATTACATAAAATTACATACAAGACGTACGGACTGTGTTGCTGTACTCCCTTCCAATATAAAACATTGTTTTAATCGGTATGTAAATTTGTTACATATACGAGGTATGTTCAAAAAGTAACGAGAATTTTAATTTTTTTAACAAAATATTTATTTATTCCTCTACATTGATGTTGTCTCCTTCAAAATAGTCTCCATTGGAGATTATGCACTTGTGCCAGCGCTTCTTCCAATCCTCGAAACACTTCTCAAACTCGATGCCTTTAGTTCTTTCAGCGATGCGCTTTTAATGTCATCTACGACTGTAAAACGACCGTTCTCTTTATTTTTGGAAATAGGAAAAAGACACACGGAGCCATGTCTGGCGAATATGGAGGCTGGGGCATCGTTACAGTACTGTTTTTGGTCAAAACTTCACGAACAAACAATGAAGTGTGAGCTGGTGCATTATCGTGGTGCAAAAGCTATGAATTGTTTTTCCACAGATCCGGGCGTTTTTTTCGGATTGCATCACGTAAACGGCGTTGAACTTGTAGGTAGTACTCCTTATTGACCGTTTCACCTGGTGGCAGGAATTCATGATGCATTATGCCATTAATATCGAAGAACACAGTGAGCATAACCTTCACGTTCAAATGCTCCTGTCGAGCCTTTTTCGGTCTTGGCGAGCCAGAATGCCTCCACTGGGATGATTGAGCCTTAGTTTCGACGTCATAACCGTAAACCCATGTTTCGTCACCAGTTATAATACGTTTCAGTAATTCTGCATCGTCGTTGACTTCATTTAGTGACTCCTGAGCAACTTCCATTCGCCGCTATTTTTGTTCAAAATTCAATAATTTTGGAACGAATTTTGCTGCCACGCGTTTCATACGACATGATCCAATCGATATGCCAACATCATCAGCGATTTCTCTAATTGTGATTCGGCGATTGTTCATAACCATTTCTTTCACTTTTTCCCCATCGGTTGTTGATGTGCTGGGGCGTCCAGGGCGTTCGTCGTCTTCAACGTCTTCACGGCCTTCTTGGAAACGCTTCTTCCACCCGTAAACTCTTTCTTTACTCATAGCAGATTCACCATAAGCCTTTGTTAACATTTCACACTTTGTTACACTTTATTCCATTTTTTACGCAGAATTTGATACAAATTCTTTGATCCATTTCTTTTAACAAACGAAAATCGCCGAGCTCATATAAACACGTCTAACCTTAGTGGCTGTCACAGACAAAGTCAAAAATGAAAACAGCTGAAAGTTTTATCATACTTCAACTTCAAGGGCATGTATACCAACATAATAAAAAAAAATGTTTGACAATCGCAACTCTCCAATCGCGAAATTTCAAAATTCTCGTTACTTTTTGAATATACCTCGTACTGCTCAATGACAGTGCGAGATTGGCCGACAGAAGTGACTACTTTTAGCATACCACTGTATACTTTTTCACTATTATGATTTCATTATTTTAAAAAAATTTTAGATGCATACAGGAAAGCGCAACTATTAAAAATTATTTTCGTATTAAATTTCGCGCGTGTGTAGGTACACAACTTAAAAATTAACTGAAACTATCACAGACTGTGAATTTGAGTAACTTAGGCTATATAAAGGGACTTTAATATTTACTGTTTATGGAAAATTTTAACATAAAAGATTTTTAACTGTCACAGGCAGAACAGCATAGGCATGCGCGGCGTCACAAATCAGACAATATTTTGTATATTTTACGAAACTAACTTATTAATCACGAATAGACGGTACCATTACAAATGCCACTTTTTGCATAACGTGCTTAGAACAATTTCAATATTTACTTAAAAGTCATTAAATTTATAGGTTATGTGACTCTGTATAGTTATAATGTTTTGGATACTGTTTTTACACAAATATATTTGTGATTTCTCCTTCCATCTTGCATTTATCTATTGTTAATACGGACTTCATAAAATACGAAGTACAATTTAAATGTCAAAATACAGTTAGAGGTTATCAAACATGCCTTTTCAATTGATCAGAAGACACCTATTAAAATTGCGTTTGTTATCACTATTAACAAGTCTCAAGGACAAACACTTCAAAGAGCAGGATTGTATTTACCAAATACCGTCTTTACTCACAGATTGATATGTAGCCATTTCAAGGGTAACTAAATCAACATGTTTGTATCCATTAAAGAAATTGAAATACAAAAAGTACAAGATTACATTCTTATATCAAATATCGCTTACAAGGCCCTTAAATATTGCTATTAAAAACAATTATCTGTATTGAAATGTATGTACTACAACGACTAATAAATTTGTGATTATTATTTCAAACCGATCGCTTTTCGATTTATTTTTTAAACACGTTTTCCCTTCCTTCCAACTACAGCCCTCACCCCAACGACTACTCTTATTCAAAAGGCTGTGTTTACTTAAAACTTTCATCGTGTGAAATTTTGCACGGGCCTACTGGTTTTATTTTATGTTTGTTACATTATTGTCTTTCAGTACTCGAATCTTTATGCATACATCTTTAAGTACGAAGCCTTACGGATAACTGTATGTAGCCTTTTCAAGGATAACTACATCAACTAATGCATTAAAGAAAATGAAATACTTATTCAAAAGGCTGTGTTTACTTGAAAAATGTCATAGTGCAAAATTTCGTACCTGATCCCTGGTATATATAATTTTTAATAGGCCTACTGTATATAAATTTTAAAGACACTTCCAAAATTGACCTGTAGAGAAGTTACGGGTCTGGGGTTGTTACCACGATGGCTGCTCCAATAGCTCATTTTCCAGTATAATAATAATTATGACTTTTATTGCGTGCGTTTAACTTGGAACAGGACACGGCTGGTCCAAGCAGCGACGTCGTGTGCGGTACAAGAGCCATGCCGCCTCATTATGCACGCCAATTTGTCGATAATGACCGCTTTCAGGTGCTATCTGTAAGGCTACCTCACCGCGCATTGAGATATACGCACATACAGCAGTACTAATGGATTCATGTTTCGGAACGCATTATTATCGAATTTCTATTGGAAAAATTCGGGACCTTGAAATTAGCACCAATCCTGAACCTTAGATCACTTTTTAAAGGTTCGTTAAAATTTCTTTGGTGTGTGTGTGTGTGTGTGTGTGTGTGTGTGTGTGTGTGTGTTAGCACGCTCACGTTCATAATTTTGGTCCGATTTTTTCAAAATTTGCATAGAAATCGATTATGATTATAGTTTGGAAAATTCGTCAATCAGCAAAATTCGTTCAACAGTTTCAAAAATGGCGGTCATTCCAAAACTACTTTTTTAAAGAGTCATTAAAATTTGTGTTAGCGTGCTGTGTGTGTGTGTGTGTGTGTGTGTGTGTGTGTGTGTGTGTGTGTGTGTGTGTGTGTGTGTGTGTGTGTGTGTGTGTGTGTGTGTGTGTGTGTGTGTTAAGCACTCTCACGTTCATAATTTTGGTCCGATTTGTTTCAAAATTTGAACAAAAATCGATTATGATTATAGCTTGGACAAATTCGTCAACCAGCAAAATTCGTTCAACAGTTTCAAAAATGGCCATTTTAAAACTACTTTTTTAAAGGGTCATTAAAATTTGTGTGTGCGTGCGTGTGTGTGTGTGTGTGTGTGTGTGTGTGTGTGTGTGTGTGTGTGTGTGTGTGTGTGTGTGTGTGTGTTCATAATTTTGGTCCGTGTTTTGTGTGTTTGTGTGAAATCGATTATGATTATGATTGTGTGTGTCAATCAGCAAAATTCGTTCAACAGTTGTCAAAAATGGCGGTGTGTCCAAAACTGGTGTGTGTGTGTGTGGTGTGTGTGTGTGTGTGTGTGTGTGTGTGTGTGGTGTGTGTGTGTGTGTGTGTGTGTGTGTGTGTGTGTGTGTGTGTGTGTTTGTTTGTTTGTTTGTATCTTAAAAACGACACGACCACTTGCGCAATTTTGGTCCGATTTGATTCAAACTTGGCACAAAAATCGATCACGGTAATAGCGTGGAAAAACTCGTTCAGCAGTTTGAAAATTGCGGCTATTTCAAATATTTAAAATTCCATGCTTTCTTGAAAGTTTTTGAAAATCCGTTTTCACTGCCGTAAAGGGCGTAAAAAACTGCATTACCGTTTTTAATTCAAATCCTTTGAAATTAAGAAATATTCCTGACGGCGATCAGGGTTCATTTTTATAATTTCAATGCATTTGGAAGTTTAAATGTGCAGATTTTAATGCTGATTAAGATGGTGAAATCATAATTTCAAAAAGGGTAAATTACATAAAAATACTTTTGAAAATTCGCTTCTATCACGTCAGCGAGACAACTATTAGAGCTTGACTTTATTTACGAGCGAAAACAATTTGATGGGGTCCTCGATCAGTTCAAACATCTTTGCATGTCTTACGGCAAGTGGTTGGGGACTTCTGTTGAAACATTTTATGATCAAGTGTTTAATGAACTTTTGAATTCGAAAATGTGCTCGTGGTATGTTGTAATCGTTAAGTTATTTTGTGAATGAGTCGGTAAAATTTTGAATAATGGCAACAAATTCAAGGGAATTTCACTGTCTCACCAAATGAAGTGAACAAAAAGTGTTTTGGTTTGGCGTAAAATCGAATTTGAGATTTTATAAATATTTATATTTTAAAAAAGAGGCTTTCACCTGTAATACTAGCAAGTTTGCTCTTATTTCGTGTAAAATTTTCAATTTTTTTTTTTTTTTTTAAGATTTTTATTACCCAACCTTTCTGCATATAACCATCCAATATCAAATATCCATTGATTTGCTCTGAAAATCAAAAATATCCGTAGATCAGCTATAAAAACTACTAAGTTATTCTTGATCTACTGCAGAAAACTCAAAATATCTTTTAATCTACAGGATAAATTACCAAATATATATTTACTTGCGATAGAAACCGCCAAATATCTGTTAATCTTTATACAAAATATCCGTTCGTCTGCTATAGAAAGTATCATATATCTGTTGATCTGTATTAGAAACTGCCAAATATCCATTAATTTGATGTAGAAACCGGAAACTCTACTTAGTATCTGCTATAGAAATCAAAAAGCGTGTGTTAATCTGCTACAGATATGGCCAACAATCCACTAAAATACTTTAGAAACTACGAAATATCTGCAGATCTGCTACAGAAACCGTCCGGTATTTATTTATATAAATCATAAACCACGAAATATCTGTTGATATGCTATAAGTTGCTCTAAATGTAACTTATCAGTTAATGCACTGAACTAATCGTATTTTGAAATTTGAAACTTCAACTTAGTCACAAATAATTAGGTTTATGAAGTAAAACACAGTTTATGACAGGAAAGGTCGGCTTACAGATATCCTTCGAAAAGACGGAAATAATGCCGACTAAAAAGTTGGAACAAAAGCCTATAAAAATAGAAGGCGAACGAATAAAAATAGTGGATAATTTTAAGTATTTGGAAGAAAATATCACTAGAAACATAGCCGAAAAACTAGCAATAAAAAATAGAACGAACAAATTAAAGAAGGCCCTAAAGTTTACTTGGGGAACGTATAAGAAAAAGTCGCTTTCCATAAAGTCGAAAATCAGACATTATAATACGGTCACAAAACCGGAAGTGATTTATGCCGCGGAAACTTTATTTAATCTAAGAAGCCGAAACAGAACAGATGAGCTTCAAAGAGTGGAAAGGAAAATATTGAGAACCATTATCACCAAAAAACACATGGTAGAAGGAACATACAGACTGCTGCCAAGTTCAGCCATCTACCAGGATAATGAACATCTGTTAGATAATATTAGAAAGAGGAGACTGGCTTTTTATGGACACCTAATAAGGCTACCAGAAGAAAGACTGACGAAGAAACTCCTAAATTACCAATTCAAGATAAAAGTAAAGGATGAACGGCTTAAGGAAGTGGAACACGACCTAAAAGAATTAGGTATAACGGAGGAACGTCTGAAAGACTAAAATATTGACAAACATACAAAAACCACCAAAAAAGCTTCAAGTGGGAGAACAATACATTGAGATAGTGAAAGAATTCAAATATCTTGGGGAATGGATCAGCTGGAACGCCCTAGAGAAAAAAGCTATGGAATCTAGGAGAAATAAAGTTGAATTAGCCTTCCAACTTACCGAAGACACATACAACAAGAAGTTCCTCTCCTGGAATACAAAGATAAGGCATTATCATACGGTAATTAAACCAGAAGCCTTATATGCAGCTGAAACATTATCTCTCACAACCCAGGGCCCACTTGAAAGGCTGGAGATCAAAGAAAGAAAGATATTACGAAAAATCCTAGGCCCCAAATTCTGTAACAACCATTTACTCCACATCAGTAATGAAACTCTTTACCAAAAAACTGAAACACTATCAGACACAATAAGAAAAAGGAGAATTGATATTTATGGGCACATCCTCCGAATGGACAAAAATAGACTAACCAAAAAAATATTTGACTACTTTCGCAGTAGAAGAGCCAAACCACTTTGGTTTAGAGAAACGGAGAAAGACATAACAGAACTGCAGATCACTGACACTATGCTCATGGACAGAACAATAACCAAGGACAAGAAGCAACGGTTCCAAGGCAACGTCAAATCCAAGCGAACGATCCAAATCTCTGACGAAGAAAGAAAAGCAAGATCACAACGAATGAAGCAATACTGGGCTACGAGGAAGGCACAGAACATTAAAAAGTGATTGATTTAGTGTACCACAAAGTTGGGTGAAACAAAGAGAATTGTTATTAATATTGCTTGTTTTTAACAACATAACCTGAAATTTATTATAGCATATCAGCTGATCGTTACGAATTAATATAAAACAGCTGATCTTTTACTATAACAGTAAATAATATCTAAGCTAGGTTCACGTATGTATTTATTTAAACAAAACAAGGTATTTGTAAACACTTAACTAATTATATATTCAACGACGATATCATTAACAAAAGCTTCGCTTCGGTCGGTAAGTACCCGATTTCCGCACGTGTTCTTTTCATTTTATGAATCATCTAAGATATCGTACTACAATTCCACAACTTGCTTCTGTATCCGCTGACACACGATATATAGGCTACAGTATGTTGTATTAATACAATACACTACGTTATACGGCTTCGCGGTTTGCAACAATCTACAAACTGACTCATT
Source organism: Callitettix versicolor (assembly GCA_022606455.1). Classification (NCBI taxonomy): domain Eukaryota; kingdom Metazoa; phylum Arthropoda; class Insecta; order Hemiptera; family Cercopidae; genus Callitettix; species Callitettix versicolor. The sequence continues at coordinate 52,526,764 of CM040191.1, forward strand.
CTTTAATGCTGCGTCCTTGTGTCAAATAAATGGGTCATATTTATTATAACTAGCGGCGGATGTATTTTCCAGAAAATGACTTTACTTGTTTAGAATTTTAATTCTTTTATTCAATTGTCCCACATGAACTTAGCTGGTGCTGCTTTATTTAATGTATTAAATAAGCCTGGCACGTGATTAGAATATTTAATTCCTAGCTCCGGAAAAACGGTAAAAGCTCTCAGTGAATCAATATGTACGACCTACATGTTAATGTTAAATAGCGAATTCCCGTTGGAAAAATGAGCTATTGGTATCAAGGTAAGACCCAGAACCGTAACCTTGAAATGAGCATCGATCTGATCTTTAGATAAATTTTAAGGGTTTGTTAAAAAGTTTTATATATATATATATTATGTATGTCGACGCACACAAAAATCAGACACTACAACACAGTCATAAAACCGGAGGTATTATATGCAAGTGAGACGCTAGCACTCCACACAAAAGCTACCATGGAGGGTATTTTGAAGGAAGAAAGCAAAATCTTGAGGAAGATCCTTGGCCCGAGATTAACAGAAGATGGATACAGGTTGCACTCCCGGAAGACCACAGAGAAGATATCGAACCTGACAGCAGATATCAGAAGAAGGGGGCTTCGGTTCTATGGACACATCTAGACTCCCAACAACGAGACTTGCCAACAGAATCCTTAAGTATATACAAGGTGTCAAATCAACAACGTCGTGGATCGCACAAGTCAGAATAGACCTACATGACGCAGGAATAGACTCAACAGATGTTGAAGATAGACACGCATACAGGAGAAAGATGCTCGGTTGGAAGGTCCCAGAGAATGAAATCCCAAAGAGCAGGGGTAAAATGGACGGAGGAGCGGAAGAGGATCCATGGGGACAGGATGAGGGAGGTGTGGAGGATTAGAAGGAACAAGACATGAGTCGGAGTGCTTTGCATGATCCAACAGGGTCTATGCGCAGATAATAATAATATATATATATATATATATATATATATATATATATATATATATATATATATATATATATTCTCTATTCAAATCTCACAAATTAGCTTTTTAAGTTGAAAATTATATTAAAAATACAAAAAATGAATCCCGACCGCCGTAAAATTCGTATTTTTTATTTTGAAAATTTTAATTGCTAATTTATGCTGATTTCAAATCTTATTACAATGGTAAAATAATATTTTCAAAAAAATTAAGATAACAAATTTAAGATTTTTTTTAACATTTGGCTTGGCCACCATTTTGAAACTGTTATACTGGTTTATCTGGGTAACGAATTAGTCTAAGCTTTTACCGAAGTTTGAACCAAATCGTCTGCGAAAGAGAGTGTTAACATACACATTAAAAAAATTTTTAACGACTCAATATATGATCTAGAATAGTCAAAAACTTTCCTGAATTGGTCAATGAAAATTTATTGAAAGTACGTATAATATTTTAACCTTATTTTCCTTTAAAATACTCTTCTTCATGTATACACTTCTTCCAACAGGGGGTGCAGATTAGCTGTACCTATTGAGAGGATTTAGACGTCCCTCGCGGTACCCGAGTCTAACACACACTTACACTTACAACACTACACTTACGACTTTAACACTTTACACTCACACTTACATTTAGGGAGGCGATAATAGCGTCAATGTGCTTTTCGCCCTTATATATATATATATATATATATATATATATATATATATATATATATATATATTCTGTGTTTTATTTATTGCAAAACTATTGCTTTTAATGTAACATTTTCAATATTTTAGTTGAAATTTTTTTCAAAACTGACTTTAATTTGTTACTTTGCGTTGAATTTTCAATATTAAATGTAAAAAAATCCCTACACAGAGTGCCAATTGTAAGGTAGTATATATATTTGTGTAATTACATTATGGTAAACATGCAGTGAAGCATATCCTTATTTTTCAATATTTTTGTTACTAAAATGCTTTATTATGTGCCCAAAAGCAAGAATACAAAATAGGAATGCACGAGAAGTACGATAAAATCGAAAATAAAAGTGACCAACATAACCTCAAAATTGCTACCCGGCGAAAATCAGTAACGTGTTGTAAATCGGTAAAACAATAAAAATACGTCTAACACGGGTTTTGGGTGATAAGAAACCAATTTTTTAAAAGAATAGAGCATAACCAAACTGTCACGGTTGTTAGGCCTAACAAGGTGATGCGTGAAAAAAACCCTTTATATTTTTAAAAAATAGCCTACTATATATCCTGACACGGTTGTTGGGCCTATCACGGTGATACGTGAAAAAACCTTTATATTTTTTTAAAGACTACTACATATCCCAACTGACACGTTTGTTGGGCCAGTCATGGTGATGTGTGAAAAAAACCTTTATTTTATTTTAGAAAACTACATAACCTAATTGACACTGTATTTAGGCCTAACACGGTGATGCGTGAAAAACCTTTATATTTTTTTAAAGAATACTACATATCCTAATTGACATGGTTGTTAGGCCTAACACAGTGATGCGTGAAAAAACCTATATATTGTTTTAAAGAATACTACATAACATAACTGATACTGATGTTGAGCCTATCACGGTGATGTGTGAAGAAAACCTTTAATTTTTTAAAGAATACTACATAACCTAATTTACACGGTTGTTAGGCCTAACACGGTGATGCGTGAAAAACCTTTATATTTTTTTAAAGAATACTACATATCCTAACTGACACGGTTGTTGGGCCTATCACGGTAATGTGTGAAAAAAACTTTATTTTTTTTAAATAGTACTGAAAACCTTAATTGACACGGTTGTTAGGTCTAACATGGTAATGCGTGAAAAATACTTTATATTTTTTTAAAAGAATACTCCATAAGCTAACTGACATGGTTGTTATACCTAACACGGTGATCCATTAAAAACACCTTTATTAATTTTTTTTTAAATAGTACTTATAACCTAATTGACACGGTTGTTGGGCCTAATAAGGTGACGCATGAAAAAACCGTTATATTTTTTTTAAAGAGTACTCCATAACTTAACTAACACGGTTGTTAGGTCTAACACAGTGATGCGTGAAAAAACCTTCATATTTTTTTAAATAATACTACATAACCTAATTGACACTGTTGTTAGTCCTAACACGGTGATGTGTGAAAAAACCTTTATATTTTTTTAAAGAATACTACATATCCTAACTGACACGGTTGTTAGGCCTAACACGGTGATGCGTGAAAAAACCTTTATATTTTTTTAAAGAATACTAGGCTACATATCCTAACTGACACGGTGGTGCGTAAAAAAACCTTTATATTTTTTTAAAGAATACCACATATAATAACTGACATGGTTGTTGGGCCTATCATGGCGATGTGTGAAAAAACCGTTATTTTTTTAAAGAGTACTCCAAACCTTAACTGACACGGTTGTTAAGTCTAACATGGTGATGCGTGAAAGAAACCGTTATTTTTTTTTAAAGAGTACTCCAAACCTTAACTGACACGTTTGTTAAACCTAAAATGGTGATGCGTGAAAAATGTTTATATTTTTTTTAAAGAATACTCCATAAGTTAACTAACATGGTTGTTAGGCCTAACGCGGTGATGTATTAAAAAAACCTTTATTTATTTTTTAAAAAATAGTACTCCAGAACCTAACTGGCACGGTTGTTGGGCCTAATACGGTGATGCAGGGAAAAAGCCTTATTTTTTTTTAAAGAGTACTCCATAACTTAACTAACATGGTGGTGTTATAGTTTAATTGAATATATATATATCTTATTCATGATTTAGGAGGTAAGGTAAAAAAGTACCCGGAATTGGTCATTGAAAGTACGTATAATATTTTAACCTCATTTTCCTTCAAAATACTCTTCTCCTGCATGCATTTCTTACATCTTTTATACAATTGTTGGAAACACTCCTGAAAGCCATTTTTGGTAATTTCATTTTGCTGATTCGTCGCATTTTCCATCATCTCCTGCGAATCAGCAAAACAATGTTCCTTCAGTGTCATTTTCAGTCGTGAAACAGATAAAAATGAGATATTTTAAGACCGGGAGAATAGGGAAGGTATTCCAGAGTGGTAACATTGTGCTTGACAAGGTATTATTTCACCATCAACGATCGATGTAACGGGGCATTGTTATGGAACGTACCCAATCGTTCCCTGTCTATTTACCAGGTCGTTTCCATCTAACTGCATCTTGTAACCGTTTAGGATTTACTTGTACAGTTCTTTGTTAACCGTTTTCCGTTCAGGAAAACCTACAACATCGCTTTATCCCGGCTTTTATCCAAACGGAATTTTTCCTTTCTTAGTGATGTTTTTGATTTCCATTCAGCAACTGACGTTTCGTCTGAAGGTATTGTTTCCATAAGCATTATTATTTTTACGATCGGATTTTAATCGGCTAATTTTTTTTAATCGGATTTTATCACGACTAATAATGACAATCAAGGGGCGTTTTGATGATAAGCAAAAGATGATGGAAATTGTGGACAAATCCGCTAAACGAAATTCACAGAAATTGCTTTCAGAAGTGTTTTTAAAAATTGTTTGAACGGTGGAAGATTTTTTTTTAATTTTAAGGCGAAAAGCACATTGAGGCTATTATCGCCTGTCTAAATGTAAGTGTGAGTGTAAAGTGTTAAAGTCGTAAGTGTAGTGTTGTAAGTGTAAGTGTGTGTTAGACTCGGGTACTGCGAGGGACGTCTAAATCCTCTCAATAGGTACAGCTAGTCTGCAACCTCTGCGGGGAATAACCGATATTAATAGGTAAATATAAAAATAATGTGAAAGGTAAACCTTCGGGTTTTTTTTTTTTTTTTTTTTTTTTTAACGTCCGACTATTCAGGAGAGCTTTATACGATAGGCCTTCTTCTTTATTTGTTTCACCCAACTTTGGGGTATACTAAATCAATCACTTTTTAATGTTCTGTGCCTTCCTCGTAGCCAAGTATTGCTTCATTCGTTGTGATCTTGCTTTTCTTTCTTCGTCAGAGATTTGGATCGTTCGCTTGGATTTGACTTTACCTTGGAACCGTTGCTTCTTGTCCCTAGTTATTGTTTTGGCTGTTCTGTCCATGAGAATAGTGTCAGTGATTTGTAGTTCTGTTATGTCCTTCTCTGTTTCTCTAAACCAAAGTGGTTTGGCTCTTCTATTGCGAAAGTAGTCAAATATTTTTTTGGTTAGTCTATTTTTGTCCATTCGGAGGATGTGCCCATAAAAATCAATTCTCCTTTTTTATTGTGTCTGATAGTGTTTCAGTTTTTTGGTAAAGAGTGTGTATAGGCCTATTCTTCAAAAAGAACGAAATTTAAAGTCAATTATTTCTAACATCAAAAAAATAACTTTCAACCTGTATAATTTCTCTTTTACGCGACCTGCAGAAAGACGTTCTTACAGCCGTTAAACTTTTTCGACCCCTTCCTCAGGATACCCAACCTAAACCATTAAACCCTACCTAGACCATAACTCTGCCAAGTGTTGAAAGCCCATATTTCCTGGTCACGTACGCATGCGTCGCTCTCCGCTATCGTAGTATCACGTATTGTCGTAACCCAACGCTTGACGCTTTGCATATAGTCTTGTGTTGAAAGAAACACAGGCTCGTAAACTCTGCCTGGCCAATTACAGGCTTACTCGCGTGCGTTCAGTGTACGATGACGTTAGATCACACAGCGTTATCTGCAGGACTGCCAACTTTGTACATTTTTTTTAACTTGTGTATACTGTTTTAGAATGTTTTTTTTAATCAGTTCGTCTTCTCTTCACATGCCTTGCCTTCGTAGAGCGTCAGCGTCCAATCGCGTGTTCCGACTTTGTCCACTGCCCAAAGGAAGAGAAATCTAGTGCTGTGTTAAGCCACTGTTAGATTTTTTTAACCAAGATGTTCTCGTTAATATGGACTACGTCTTTGGTTGATTTTACCTTGTGAACGCCATTAATTCATTGGAGCACCGTCATGATAAGTCCCAAACCTGAAATCTTGGAATGATAACCAATCGTGAACTCTAGATCAATTTTTTGATTTATATATATATATATTATATATTTAAAATATATATATATATATATATATATATATATATATATATATATATATATATATATATATATAAACAGTTTAAAATGGCGGGAATTGCAATTTTTAAAAATTCATAACTTATATGTCTTTTTTTGAACATTCGATTTTGCCGTCATAATCAGCTTTAAGAACTACATGAATCAAAATTATGGTTTTTAAAAATCCGTTTAAATTAAGAAATTTAATCTGCCCGGCGGTCAGGGTTCGTTTCTGTTTTTACAAAGTAATTTGGAAGTTTCAAATTCTACTATATGCAGATTTTAATGCTGATTATAATGGTGAAATAAGAATTTCAAAAAAGAGTAAGATACAGGAAAATAATTTTTTCTTTGAA
>CM040191.1:52540688-52608188 GCA_022606455.1 Callitettix versicolor
CCAACAGGGTCTATACGCAGATAATAATAATAATAATAATAAATATATATATATATATATATATATATATATATATATATGGCCGCCTCGGTGGTCTAGTGGATAGCGTACTAGGCTTCAACCCCGAGGACCCGGGTTCGATTTCCGGCGATGCTTGGCATTTTCATACGCTATAAATCATCCCATCATCTGCATTAGCCCAAGTGTGCACAATAGTCGGACGTTAAACACCAAATATATATATATATATTAACATATCGAAATTAGAGGGGGGACATGAAAACCTAAACTTTGAAGAAACCTAAATAAACCATTTATATGTAAAACCTATACGCATCAGTATCACTTCTGGTTTGAAATCATCCTACACACTAGAAAAAAAAATTTTTACCCTTAAAATTTTACTACTTAATTACCAATAAATATTTTTACGGGAAAAATGTTTTCCAAATGTTATTGTTCCTTGTCAAATCGTTTACAAATAAGAGGGTCTTTGAGTACGGACCCTAAAAAGATTACGAGCCCCTTAAAGTTGTTAACAGATGTTGTGAGTATCAAACTTTGCCAAACTACTGAAATCAATTTTGTGCTGTGTTGAATGAAATCTGACCGTGATTTCAAAAATAGAAGGGCCAATACACATTGTTCATACGTAATATTTGTTCAAATAATAAAATTTCTGTTACCGAAACAAAAATATAAATCATGTATTGATATTTTTCTCGATCCTTGTTTCTGTTATTAATTAGTTGACGTTACTCTTCAGTCATAACTCTTTTATTAATTGTAAATTTTCATTGTTAATTTCATTTTTTTCGTTTTAATTCATTTTCTCATCGTCGTAGCCTTTCTCGTTCATTATATCTTAATTTTTGTTCTTTTAAAACATATTTTTAAATATTTTTATTGCCCATTTTATTCAGAAATTGAATTTTTAACATAACCTCAATTGAAATGACATTGAAGCAACAGCTGTTATGCGAAATCAGCTGTTTCTCTCTTTATTTGTTTCACCCAACTTTGGGGTACACTAAATCAATCACTTTTCAATGTTCTGTGCCTTCCTCGTAGCCCAGTATTGCTTCATACGTTGTGATCTTGCTTTTCTTTCTTCGTCAGAGATTTGGATCGTTCGCTTGGATTTGACTTTGCCTTGGAACCGTTGTTTCTTGTCCTTGGTTATTGTTTTGGCTGTTCTGTCCACGAGCATAGTGTCAATGATCTGCAGTTCTGTTATGTCTTTCTCCGTTTCTCTAAACCAAAGTGGTTTGTCTCTTCTACTGCGAAAGTAGTCAAATATTTTTTTGGTTAGTCTATCTTTGTCCATTCGGAGGATGTGCCCACAAAAATCAATTCTCCTTTTTCTTATTGTGTCTGATAGTGTTTCAGTTTTTTCAGCTGTTTATAAGTATCACAATTATATTTTTATACATATAAACGCACTAAATATACTATTATTTATTATTTAGGCCTATTATAATTTATTATTATTATTATTATTATTATATTATTATATATTATTTGAAATTACTATTATATGCAAAAAAATATCCATTTAAATTTTTAATAAATTACGGTTATTTTGTGCCATAAAATTTACCTGACGACACAACATTTTAAAATAAAATTTGCACTAACAAATGTTTATTTGAAAATTTGCTAAAAAACATTCAATTTATGGGTAAACTACCAATATGACAAAATATAACGAAATCGATCGTTCTAATTCAGTAAAGCTCTATCGATATGCACAGATACAGTTTTCTAGTACCTACACGTGTATAGAAATCAATGTTTTTACGACCAAAATAATTTCTATTTACTTTTTTTAGTGAAAAAGTACAAAAAAATGGGATTTTAAAACCGTCTCATTTTTGTATAAATTACGTATGGCAATTTAATCGATTAGGGAGTTGATGCGTAAACGGCCTTGCTTTTCATGCTTTGCTGTAGGCATGATGAATGTTAAAAATGATCGTGGCTTAACGTTTAAACGCTATGAATGCGTTACTGACAGACAAAACGTAATAATTATGTACTTGGTAATCCGTATAAACTTCAAAACTGGAAACTGTTATTTAAAAATAACGTTTAAACAATTATCAAATTTCCGTTGGAAAAAGATCTATTGGAGCGGACATTATGGTACAACCCAGATTCGGGACTTGAACGATCCTTATCTCCAGATGACTAAGAGTTCGTTAAAATGTTAGCAAGCTCACGTTCGCAATTTTACTCCGATTTTATTCAAACTTGGCACAAAAATCGATTTTGGTTAATTGGTTGGACAAGTAGACTACCAGTATTATTCGTTTAACAGTTAACAGTTTCAAAATGGCGGCGATTTCAAATACTTAAAAATTGTGTAACTTTTTTGTCTTGAATATTCTTGAAAATCTTATTTCACCGTTGTATTCAGCGTTCACAGCTGCATGTATTACAATTTTGAATTTGAATCAAAATCTATTTAAAGTACGAAATTTAATTTGACGGCGATCAGGGTTTGTTTTCGCATTTTCAATGGAACTTATGATGGTGAAATCGGAGTTTCAAAAACAGGGTACGATAAAAACATTACTTTTGGAAATTAGCTTCTATCACGTCAGCGAGACAATCTGCTTACCACGGTTATATAAACTTTATTCGCTTTAAATATATTAAATTGAAATTTGGTTACTTGGGTTGTTTGGCCTTTTAGTTATACAACTCCTTTATTTATTAGTGAATTTCCATTGGAAAATGAACCATCATGGTAAGACCTAAAGCCGGGACCTTGAAATGAGCGCCGATGTTGACCTTTAAATCACTATAGCGTTCGCAATTTTAGTCCGATTTTATTCAAACTTTGCGCAAAATTTGATTTTGATAATAGCCTGGATAAGTTCGCTAACCAGCAAAGTTTGTTTAACAGTTATAAAATGGCTGTCATTTAATATGTTATAACGATTCTACACTAAATGGTAGTAAGGGTTTATTTCAATATATCTTTATATATATATATATATATATATATATATATATATATATATATATATAAACCCACAGGTGGCGAACCCACAGGTGGCGAGAAGGCTGTGCAAAAGGTTCGGCTACTGAGAATGAAGAGGGCTCATGGTATAACGCGTTATATCTACAATAAGAGATGTATGTCGACGCACACAAAAATCAGACACTACAACACAGTCATAAAACCGGAGGTATTATATGCAAGCGAGACGCTAGCACTCCACACAAAAGCTACCATGGAGGGTATTTTGAAGGAAGAACGCAAAATCTTGTGGAAGATCCTTGGCCCGAGATTAACAGAAGATGGATACAGGTTGCACTCCCGGAAGGCCACAGAGAAGATATCGAACCTGGCAGCAGATATCAGAAGAAGGAGGCTTCGGTTCTATGGACACATCAGTAGACTCCCAACAACGAGACTTACCAACAGAATCCTTAAGTATATACAAGGAGTCAAATCAACAACGTCGTGGATCGCACAAGTTAGAAATAGACCTACATGACGCAGAAATAGACTTCACAGACGTTGAAGACAGGCACACATACAGGAGAAAGATGCTCGGTTGGAAGATCCCAGAGAATGAAATCCCAAAGAGAACAGGGGTAAAATGGACGGAGGAACGGAAGAGGATCCATGGGGACAGGATGAGTGAGGTGTGGAGGATTAGAAAGAACAAGACATGAGTCGGAGTGCTTTGCGTGATCCAACAGGGTCTATACGCAAATAATAATCATAATAATATAATATATATATATATATATATATATATATATATATATATATATATATATATATATATATATATAGGCTAACTAAGAAAATTAAAATACTATTATGTCCAGATTTTAACCCTAATTGAAGCTGATTTTCAAAAAGAAGTATAGGATAAAAAATTCTTCTTTTTGGGAAAATTCGCTTCCAAAACTTGAGCGAAACAGCTGCGCAAAGCGATTATTATAGATGCGTTCTCCGCATAGATGCAATCCTACGCGTAATGTAAATTTGTCTTGCTGTATCATTACTGATTTAATCATTCCAAAAACCAAACCGAACTACTTAAGTGAGATTAATGTAAAAGCAATGCGGCGGTGCATAGATAGGCGCGCATTGAATACCGCCTTATCGGCCGGCTAGTGAACTAATGGCTGGCATAAAACACACAGTTTATTACTGAAGGACTAATGGTTATTTAATTGGGACCAAAGCTGTGACGTAGCCTCTTCTAGCACTCCTTCGAGGATGTCTACCAAACGTTACCCAATCCTTTCTTTTGAGACAACACTTAATTTATGTTAATCTTAATTAGCGGTCGTTTTAAAAGGACAGCAATCTGTGTGGTACAAGACATTGCGTAAATGTTTTTTGTGATGTACGTTATTCCTAAAAATCATTTGAGCCTTAACTGTATAGTGTTTCTGTAATATGCGGGTATAATCCAAGTGGTTGTTATATGGATCAAAATAAAGAAAAATGTTCCTGTTAGAGTCCACCAAGTATCCACCATTTTGTTTGTTTTCACTAATTAATGTATACCTTCGGAGTGGTTTTAAACTATTGAGTTGTAATTTTCCCCGTACTAATCAATGGATCAATGGATAAAAACTGTAATGGATCGAAGTTGAATTTTTTTTTTTTTTTTTGGTGTAACGTCCGACTACAATGCACACTTGGGCTAAGGCAGACAATGGGATGATTTATAGCGTATGAAAATGCCAAACCCTGGCCGGGAATCGAACCCGGGTCCTCGGGTGAAAGCCCAGTACGCTATCAACTAGGCCGCCGAGGCGGCTGGATCGAAGTTGAAACAAAACGGGATCGTGAAGTCAGAGGTGCGAAGGCGCATGCGCATCAAAATTTTGGGGGCGGGGCAAAATTTATTTGTTTCACAATTATTTTAAAAGGGAATAAAATAAAATCTTCTCACAACTATTAAAAATATTTTGTTCTATATATTTTTTTTAACGTCCGACTATTGTGCACACTTGGGCTAATGCAGACGATGAGATGATTTATAGCGTATGAAAATGCCAAGCCCTGGCCGGGAATCGAATCCGGGTCCTCGGGTGACAGCCCAGTACGCTATCAACTAGGCCACCGTATTTTGTATATTTTGTTCTAAACTAATGAAGTGTATTTAATATTTAGTAGAATAAAAAATAAAATTTGATACTTTGTAAATTTTAATTTTTTTCTCTTAAAAAATCGATCAAGCAAAAAAAAGATAGCAGTTAAAGATCTTTTTGTCACGAAGGGTAGTACAGGGAGTATCAAATTTTGAGGTGAGCCTGCGCCATAGCCGTTAGTAGGCATTGGCACTTCTGCGTGGAGTAAACACAATGGGATCAATTACAAACGTTATTAGTTCAAAATGAAAAAAATCAATGAGGGTACAGTGTGCAAATACAAGTGGATTTAGAGTTAAACACAACGAGATCAGGATGCAATAAATGCAAGTAAAAGCGAGATAACTATATATATATATATATATATATATATATATATATTATTATTATTATTATTATTATTATTATTATAGACCCTGTTGGATCACGCAAAGCACACTGACTCATGTCTTGTTCCTTCTAATCTTGTTCTAAATAATATAATTTATATATATATATATATATATATATATATATATATATATATATATATATATAGATAGATAGATAGATAGATAGATAGATAGATAGATAGATAGATAGATAGATAGATAGATAGATAGATACATAGAGAGAGAGAGAGAGAGAGAGAGAGAGAGAGAGAGAGAGAGAGAGAGAGAGAGAGAGAGAGAGAAACATGTACAAAAGCAACTGATTCTGGGTATAAAAGTAACGAATTTAATGTACAAATATAATGGCTACAATGTAAACATTATAGGATCAGAGTAGAAACAAAACACTGGTCAAGGTACAATCGGTATGAGATTAGAGTAGACTGGTTCAAGGTTCAACAATGAGATCAAGGTAACATGTGATCACTAAGGGGTACTCACACTAAGGGATCAGCGTTGGAACACAACTGGATCTGAGTATAATAATGGGATCAGTTTATTAACACTAAGAAATCAGAGTTGAAACACAACATGATCAGGATACAATAACGGAATTGTAGTGTAAACACTTTATAATCAGTCTACTGACACTAAAGGATCAGAGTGGGCACAACAGGATCAGGGTACCATAATGGAATTAGAGTGTAAAAACTATTTAATCAGGTTTACAAGATCTGAGTTGGCACACAACAGGAACAGGGGACAATAATTGAATTAGAGTGTAAAAAATATGTAATCAGTGTACTGGTTTACAAGATCAGAGTTGGCACACAACAGGAACAGGGGACAATAATTGAATTAGAGTGTAAAAACTATGTAATCAGTGACCTGGTTTACAAGATCAGAGTTGGCACACAACAGGAACAGGGGACAATAATTGAATTAGAGTGTAAAAACTATGTAATCAGTGTACTGGTTTACAAGATCAGAGTTGGCACACAACAGGAACAGGGCACAATAATGGAATTAGAGTGTAAAAACTATGTAATCAGTGTACTGGTTTACAAGATCAGAGTTGGCACACAACAGGAACAGGGCACAATAATGGAATTAGAGTGTAATCATTATCTAATCAGTGTACTGTCACTAAAAGATCAGAGATGGATCACAGCAGGATCAGCGTACAATAATGGAATTAGAATATAAACACTTTATAATCAGTGTACTTTCACTAAAGGATCAGAGTGGGCACAACAGGATCAGGGTACAATAATGGAATTAGAGTGTAAACACTATGTAATCAGTGTACTGGTTTACAGGATCAGAGTTTCACACAACAGGATCAGGGTACAATAATGGAATTAGAGTGTAAAACTATGTAATCAGTGTACTGATTTACAGGATCAGATTTGGCAAACAACAGGACCAGGGTACAGAAATGGAATTATAGTGTAAATATTATGTAATCAATGTACTGACACTAAAGGATCAGAGTGGGCACAACAGGATCATGGTACAATAATGGAATTAGAGTGTAAACACTGTGTAATCAGAGTACTGACACTAAAGGATCAGAGTTGGCACACAACACAATCCGAGTACAACAATTAGATTAGAATGTAAAGAAAGAGTGATCAGTACAATAACATTAAGGAATCCATTAAGGAATAACATTAAGGAGTTGGAACAAAACGGGATCAGGTACAACAATGGGCTTAGAATGTTAACACAGTAAGATAATGCTGTAAACTTTGTCATATTATATATTACACTTTTCTGTTTCCCATATTATACTTATGTCTAATGTTGAATGACTAGTCACTTGTATTTCTAGTAAAACAAGTTCCAGAAAATTTTCCTTTTTTTTATCCACTGAACATTTAATATTTCAGTCAGAGTGCCTTAAACAAGTTTACGCTAATCTAACTTAAATGTAGAAGTCAAAGCTTGCTTATAAAAATCGATTTAATCTACGAAACATATGTCCATATCGATATAGGAAGCACAGCATGCGAATGTAGCCAGCGCCTTCTGTAGTTTATAACACAGTTATTTACTTAATCCAATTAGTATTCAGCGAAGAAATCTAGGTTTCCTGTATCCGGAACGGGTATTTCAAGTTAAAGAACGTTAAACTGAGATAAAGCCGTGCTGAAAGCTGTAGGCATATTTACACGGCCTGTACAACATTTTTGTTTGATTCAGTTTTTCAAAGATGCAATTAACTTGATTAGTAGCTGGCTGGCTTTTATGCAAAAAGTATTAAAAAACCGGTTATATTTTACAATTTTCTTCTTTACCTGCAAAATACATTAAGCTGAGACCTCTTTTATTTATGTTTTTTAGTTTTGATTTTGTTATGTTAATTAAATATCACAAAAAAATCATTTTCACATTCAATTATTCTTTGAAAATAATCGGAAATAATTGGAAAATCGCCGTGATTTCTCAATTAAATTTCAATTTCGTATTAAAATTTCAAATTTAAGTAATCATGGACTAAATCTTAAACTAGCAGTTCAAAGAAAAATAGATCTTACAGTATAATATTAATTAATAATACAGATCGCTCCACGATAGCGTTCCTAACGTTTACCGCCTTTAACCGATAACCGTAATAGTTACGAAAAATGTTACTTTACCAACTTTATTGCAAATTTTGTGCTCTTCTCCATGAAGCGGTCAAAATTATTATAGGTTTTGCCGTTCAGCCAGTATTATAGAAAATAACCTTCAACTACACTCTCAACGTTTGAATCGGAACTCGCCATCTCGAAACGGAAGTAAATGGGAAAAATCTTACACTTACATCTTCGGGCTTCGTATCAAATTTTAAAAAATCAGCCAGTGCCTTTGAATAAAATTGAGTGTACTGATTTGAAAAATCAGACATTATTACCCCGCAATTTTGTTTTTTGAAAGTCACTTTTAAACCGATGTTTTGTACATGACTAGTACAACTTAAGCTAGACAAGGTCGCGCGCGTAGCTGTACGCCGTCAACTGTAGCGATTGATCTACTAGCGCTCCCCCGTCATTGCCGGTTGAGTCGCTGATGATACGTCATAGGTTATCCCATCCGGCGACACTGGACGTGGAAAGTTCACTCGTACACGAGACTATATAACTCGGCCGGGCAAATTAATTGGCTAGTCATAAAATCGGAATGACATCTACATTCGACTCGTATTCGATATTTCATTTAACAAGAACCTGTTTCCATATTGAAAAGCAACGATTTTATGAGCATGTCCCTTGCCAAATCCAGATGTAATAAAATTTAAATCCTACAAGCTATTTGTTGATTAATAACCGCTGGCCGACGTAGATTCATTTAGCCGACGTTTATGGTAATTTTATGCAGAAATATTGTGAACTGGGTTAATGATGGAGGACGGCAGTGTCGAAACTAAATTTAAGTTAAAATGTAAAGACTGTAGGAACAAGGTTTACTTGATTAAAACAAAAACAGTACAGTTACTGTGGACTGTATATTTTACTTAGCTTTTAAACTTATACGTCACACTTTATTATCTCACTTACTAAGTATAAAAATAAGTAGAACGATTGAGCAAAATTCAAGTTTAAGATTTTTACGGCAAACCCATTTTTTTCTGAGTACAAAATGTAGTTTTGAACTGGATCTCTGTCCGTCTGTGTGTCTGGGAACTTTGCTGGAAACGATTTGACCGATATCGATGACATTTAGGATGTATGATTTTCTTATATCCGGAAACAGTTTTTGTTCAACGTTTGCTGAAATGTCTGCCAGCATCCGAACAAAACGCCATCTATCAACTAATTTACGCAAAATTTACTGTTTAGGAGCTATCGAAAAATAACTGTAATTTTTAAAATAACTTCATTAAATTTTTGTACTATGTTCATAGTATGAAGTCATTTAAGTCATTGTAGCGATTTTTGGAATTAGAAGAACTTTAGGTTTTGTACTAAATCAAGCCGCCTCGGTGGCTTAGTTGATAGCGTACTGGGCTTTCACCCCGAGGACCCGGGTTCGATTCCCGGTTAGGGCTTGGCATTTTCATACGTTATAAATCATCCCATCGTCTGCATTAGCCCAAGTGTGCACAATACTCGGACGTTAAACACAAAAAAATGTATTAAATAAAAAAACGAAAATAAATCAAATAACAGCCGTAAAGCTTTTTTCCAATTTTTTATCGGACTACGTTTTTTTTATCTCAAATATAGTGTTATAAGTTGAATCATGGATCTTCATATGTGACCAACATTTGATAAGAATCTGATGAAATGATTTTGAGAAAATTAGGTTGATTTTCCTGATTTTTCTGTAATTTATTAAAGAATTTTTGAAGAAATTGTTGAACGTAAGATCGTTTTGTTTGAGTACTTACGGGAAAATTTGATCAAAATCATTCGAATCGATTTCGGAAAAATATGATTTGTAATAGTTTTTTGTGCTTAATAGATTTTTAACCAAAAAAGGGCTATCAAAAATACGGTTTTTTTCACAATTTAAAAACGTTCCGGAAATATGAAAAAACCAAACTACATGACAAATTTTTAAAAAACGATGTGGCTAAAGCACCGGTCAGTCTGTTGCGTCTATGAACTGCGCATCTCAAAGTTCTTACTTCCAGTTACTTACTCGCGTTTTTTCCTTGCCGTTAACCCTGATCACTCGTCCTCAATCTAACTGGCATAAAGTATAACACAATCTAACTGGCAAAAAACTCTAGATAATGACAAGAGCGGGGAAAGGCAGGGAGATGGATCACCAACCACTTTCCAAGTAAAAATCACTTCCTTGAATTATTGAAAACGGAAAATGTACACGTCTCTCAAAATTCAAAGATAATTTTTTTATATTCACCTTCATACTTCATCGTACTTCATAATTCATACCTGGAAATAATAGTTTTTCTAATCGGTAATTATTTTTTCACCGAGTTCAGACGATAGAGTTCCGTTACCGCACAAAAATCAAGTTTCCACACGGTATCACAAGATACAATCCGTACCAAACGATTCCTCTAATCCGGACTGTAACATCGGTAACCTCATGCGCATGACGTACCGCGCATCCACCTGTGCGCAGGTCCAGTAATTGAATTAATTTACTTGAATGTTACTGCAGTCAACACCGACGCGATTCCCACCTAACTGCGTCGTTGTTCTATAAATAAACGCTGCAAATTATTGCACAAACTTTCTCCCACGCTGATTGTAAACTACCTGTTTATCCGATTGTTGTATTGTGTTTATTGTTATTGTGTTGACAAATACGCAAAATAGGCGTGTAAAACCAATTTATTGTTTTTGATTTTTTTAGTTTAAAAAGTCACTGCTGCTAAAAGAAGAGCGAATGAACTAATTACGTGCGTAGGTAAACTGTTTTTCATTTTTTAATTTGTTATTGTAACGATACTGAAATTTCAATTAAACATAAATAAATCTAATCGCCTCAGCGTATCATAAATAATCAAATCCTGTACCACCTTATGTAAAGATAACACCATCAGCCCGTTTTCGTTCACAGTCAATATTCAGTTAGATATCACAATCATAATAATACTGTAACCATCAATTAGGCTTGAAATATACGAGGTGTGTTCAGAAAGTAATGAGAATTTTAATTTTTTGAACAAAATATTTATTTATTCTTCTACATTGATGTTGTCGTCTTCAAAATAGTCCTCATTGGAGGTTATGCACTTGTGCCAGCGCTTCTTCCAATCCTCGAAACACTTCTCAAACTCGATCTTTAAGATAGCCTTTAGTTCTTTCAGCCATGCGCTTTTAATGTCATCTATGGCTGTAAACCGACTGCCCTTTAAGGTTCACTTTATTTTTGGAAATAGGAAAAAGTCACATGGAGCCATGTCTGGCGAACATGGAGGCTGGGGCATCGTTACAGTACTGTTTTTTAACAAAAATTCACGAACAAGCGATGAAGTGTGAGCTGGTGCATTATCGTGGTGCAAAAGTCATGAATTGTTCTTCCACAGATCCGGGCGTTTTTTTTCGGATTGCTTCACGCAAACGGCGTTGAACTTGTAGGTAGTACTCCTTATTGACCGTTTCACCTGGTGGCAGGAATTCATGATGCACTATGCCATTAATATCGAAGAACACAGTGAGCATAACCTTCACGTTCGACCACAATTGTCGAATCTTTTTCGGTCTTGGTGAGCCAGAGTGCCTCCACTGGGATGAGTGAGCCTTAGTTTCGATGTCATATCCGTAAACTCATGTTTTGTCACCTGTTATAATACGTTTCCGTAATTCTGCATCGTCGTTGACTTCATTTAGTGACTCCTGAGCAACTTCCATTCGCCGCTGTTTTTGTTAAAGATTCAACAATTTTGGAACGAATTTTGCTGCCACGCGTTTCATACACAAAACATTGGAAACACTGTCATGACATGATCCAGTTGATATGCCAACATCATCAGCGACCTCTCTAATTGCGATTCGGTGAGTGTTCATAACCATTTCCTTCACTTTGTCCACGTTTTCATCGGTTGTTGATGTGCTGGGGCGTCCAGGGCGTTCGTCATCTTCAACGTCTTCACGGCCTTCTTGGAAACGCTTACGAGTATACCACTCGTAAACTCTTGCTTTACTCATAGCAGACTCATCATAGGCCTTTGTTAACATTTCACACACTTTGTTACACTTTATTCCATTTTTTACGCAAAATTTGATACAAATTCTTTGATCAATTTCTTTTAACAAACGAAAATTGCCGAGCTCATAAAAACACGTCTAACCTTAGTGGCTGTCACAGACAAAGTCAACAATGAAAACAGCTGAAAGTTTTATCATACTTCAACTTCATGGGCATGTATACCAACATAATTTAAAAAAATGTTTGACAATCGGACTCTCCAAACCCGCGAAATTTAAAAATTCTCGTTACTTTCTGAACACACCTCGTAAAACATAAATAAAAGAATTATCTCAATAAATGGTCAATCTTATTGTATAAAAGAAAAGATCCTGACTGACTGACACTCATAACGCACAACCAAAACTATGGTAGAGAGACTTGACATTTTTAGGGTATCTTCGTACTACCATATGTATGGAGTGCGCTAAGAAACGTTTTTCAAATAGGGCCGTTTTTATTTTAAAAAATATGGGTTCTTTTAGGTCGATCGAAAAAAGATGGGTTTTATCTTTTGCTGATATATGAACAGTTTATTCTGAACCATTAGCTCTGAATATTTCATACAAAGCCAGTGCACATTTTTATATTTTATATTCAGTTTTGTTTTTTTTTAAGAGCCTTCCATTTAAGGTCAAGCCAAATATTTTGTTGTGTTCACACACAATCTTTGTTAATCCACAAACAATGGAAATCTTTGTTAATCCATTTAGCTTTCTTAAAAAAATCATTTTTGATTAATCTTTCTGTTCTTAGATTCATTCAATATAAAAATGATTTTTACTTGATTTTCCGACCACCTGTGTCTGAACACATCTTTGGCGATTACATTAATTGACCGATTTTAGTAAAATTTTATTCTACTTTGCTTAACCGGGCTGCTTTTTTTTAATTTAGAAAAATTGTTTTTGAAACTAAAGAAAAACAATCTTATATTTTTCAAATACAGTCTAATACAAATTATGTTAATTTCTCAAAATCGGTTTACGAGATTTTTCTCAAACTTTGCCCGTTTAATTCATCGATCTAGCAAATTTAAAAGAAGAGAAATTCACGTGCACAAGTAGAACTGTAAAAACAAACCCTGGCCATCGTTGCGTATGCCATTTCCCTCTCTCGGACTGTAAATTTTTATTTCAAATTTCATACACTGACTTCTGTTATAAATCTTCTTATGAGGAAATTTTAAGTGACTTTGAAAACTGTTTACTGAATAAAAGCATTTTGTGACACTGTGTTAGTGTCCTTGACATTTTACGTAATCTTGTAACATAATTTCCATTGCCACTCGGTGATCGATGTGGCTAAAGTACCGGTCAGTATGCTGCGTTTCTGAACTGCATA
This sequence comes from Callitettix versicolor, assembly GCA_022606455.1. Classification (NCBI taxonomy): domain Eukaryota; kingdom Metazoa; phylum Arthropoda; class Insecta; order Hemiptera; family Cercopidae; genus Callitettix; species Callitettix versicolor. The sequence continues at coordinate 52,554,185 of CM040191.1, forward strand.
CCTTAAGGTTCTTAGTTCTAGCTGCAGTTACTCCCTTTGCTTTTCCCTTACCGTTAACGCTGCTCCGTCGTCCTCATTAGTCTATCTGGCGTAAAGTGCGGAAGTTAAGAAAAAAAGATCCACTGCCTTATCAATAACTACTCATCATGTAATATTGTACGACAATACATTTTTTACACTCTTTGCGCATGCGTAATGAATGTATTCTGTAACGTGAGTTTAAAGTTATACCTACTAGCAAAACCCTGCCAGTACACTCTCGTTGAAACTTAATCATTTCAAAATTTAAATCCGTTATACATAATCATACGTTCGCTATACTGGAAAGGAAATAAAATCGCCTCCCCCCCATTTATTATCGGTCGTCTTTCATTTATATAAACAATGGGTAAAGAGAAAATTACATATTTAGCTGGCGTGTGCAATGGGTATGAGTGACATTTCCTCCGTCGCACAATGGCGCAAGGAGACTTTCTAGGTGGGAAGGTTATCATAACCAGGGCGTTACTGGCATGATTGATGGGGGCCAGGGGATATACTGCAGCACAGCTGTACCGGTGCGCGAAATGAACATAACTCTTCCTGCTGTAACTGGAGTGAACAACACTTTCTTTAGACTACAATGTAGATGTACTTTATTAAAATTATTTCGAACACGTAATCTCACATATGTTATCTTAACTGACTCATTGATACGAATTGTTTCGTATTTTCTGTACAGACATTTTTCGCTGTATAAAGTGTATAGAAAATAAAACGGCAAATTTAGTGATGCCGTGAAATCGAATTGGAAATTACGTATCGAAAGTAACGTAACGAAAAATGACAAACGAGAGGGTAAATACAAGTCATCAACCTCACTTAAAGTCGATCCCAGATACCGGTGTAAACAGAGTCATTAACAAGTAAGCTCTATTCACTTCATAGGAGCGTAGTCTCTGCCCACCATTTAGAGGGGGGGGGGTCAAATTGAAATTTTAAATACCATTGAATAATAAAAGGTCTCTTTCAGTTTCTCGACAGATTAATAGTTTAGGTTTCTCAATGGTGGCAAAGTTATAAATGACCACCCGAATATCGTAGGCGTCCTATAAGTAGTTTGTAAGTTGGCAGCTATATTGGAAAGTAACGGCAATTTTTTTATATGATTACGTACACTACACTAGCTTTATTTGTTGGTATTTTATTGGCTAACGAGCAATTTATTATCTAATAAATAATTATAACAGCTTATAAGGTTCACCTCAGATCACAGTACCACACCTAGAGTGCAACGCTATGAACCGTAAACCACCCAAAAGGCTTCAGTCTCACTAGCTCTGCGTTGTCGAGCGGCTGAAGTACTTGGTAGAGGTGGGCGTTTCTGCTATTTTTAAAAAACGTCAACAAATTGTTTGTTGAGGAGAAAAGCTGCTTTTTAAAACAGTTGGAAAAAACAGGTTTAGAAAACTGAAACTCAAAGTTGTATTAGCAGCTAAAACATAAAGCACATACGTTCAGTTTTCTAAGACTGCTTTTTCGTTCCCACTGCCACCACGTCCTTAACTGGTTTTGGGTATAAAGCATTTAGAAAGGATAAAAATAATCCGTATAAGTGTAGTAATAATTAAATTACATTATCAAAACGTAATAATTATGTATGCCATTTTATGTACAAAATGCGATGAATTTCTAATAGAAGCATTCTTTTTTTACTTAAAAATTAAATAGTCCTTTGCATATTTACCAAAATGCAAACGATTTAGAATATTTTTAGTTGATTAAAAAATATTGACGATTGATAATAAATATAAAAAAATATGTTTAAATAAAATTAGGCTCTGTATTTACAAAATGTGAGAGGTTGTTACTACAACTCGCAACAAAATAGAGATAAACGTTGACATTGACCAAACAGTTCTTACTTCACTAAAAGCAATAAGCAACTTTGAAATAAGGGAAAAAAGCATAAAAGCATAAAGGGGAAAAACAGTTAGCAGGAAAACAGTTTTAGCGCTTGCGGCAACGTTCGAATAGAACGTAGGTGTGGTAGTGCGGAAAGCCGTTCCTTGTTTAACAAATAATAAACCAGTCCAAATCCAACTGCTTGTTTCCGTTTGAAAAAGCAGTTTGTCGTTTATATAAAAACAGTTTTTTTAACTGTTTGGTGTTTTCTGCTCCACCACTAGTACTTAGTGTTGATGGAGTCGAAACTCATGTTTTTTTAGCTTGTATTTCGACTTCTACTGGTTCGATCTTCAAATCCTTGAGAATGGTATCCTTCCTTTTTTTTTAACGTCCGACTATTGTGCACACTTGGGCTAATGCAAACGATGGGATAATTTATAGCGTATAAAATGCCAAGCCCTGGCCGGGAATCGAACCCGGTCCTCGGGGTGAAAGCCCAGTACGCTATCAACTAGGCCACCGAGGCGGCTGGTATCCTTACTGGCGTACCAATGAGCTTTCACAGCTCTTAGTACTTTATTTAGCAAAGTTGGTTTTAGCTTGCTTGTATAGCAACAGTTTGTTATGTATTGACAATTCTGACCTTCTCCCAATCAGCCAATGCATTTCTTCAGTTGGATGAGTGGTTGTCCGCGTTTTCTTAACGTGTTCCATCCAGCGTAGCTTGGCGAAGACATTTTGCACTATTAGCATGCAATACTGTTTCCTATAATCATGGCTTATAATCATATTTCCTTTTTGTAAAATTCACATGTAAATATTTTGTACTATTTAGTTTGATGCGGAATTTTTTAGTTCAAGAAGTAACATAGTCAACCCTTTTTGTAATTAAAATTTGGCATCTATAACATCTTCCTTAACAGTATCATCAGCAAAAGTGACAATCATGACGCTACTATCTTGAGGCAGATCATGAGTATAAAGCAAATACAGAATAGGTCCAAGTACAACACCTTGAGGCACTCCAGCTTCAATGTTCTTTAGTTCTGAATATTCAGATTCTAGCCAAACTCTGAAAAATCTATGACTTTTTCAGTCAGAATTTTGACTGAACTTTTGTGAAAATGTAGCTTTTAATTTATCATTAAAGCTGAATTATCACCTGATTACCAAAACAATACGTTCTACGTTTAACTTTCCCATTATATAAACCCTGTTACAAGAAAACCATAAATGCCGTCGATTCTAACCCTGAAAAGATTTCCAGATCAAAAGTGTGAATTCCAAAAATGAAAACAAGCAATCAACAGAAATATTTCAAATATTTCCAAACACTAAACGTTTTAATTTGTGTTTTTCAAAATTAACTAGCTTCCGAAGCCCTAACCTAAGTTTATTACTGCCTGCGGTTGGAATACCTATGTAAATGGTGAGTAGGCAGGGTCTCGCCACTTAAAGAACCCTTATTAAATAGGCCTAAATTACAAACTCAAACCGTCTCCTATGGGCAAGCCACTCTGATTTATCTGTTAGCTAATTAAGAAGCTGCAATTTTATATTTAACAGTTCGCGTTACACGTGTAATCTTATAATATAACTTACACGGTGATTTTGATTTTTGGCTGAGCAATTACAGGAGCTGTTGGGCTGTTTAGAGAACTTTAGATGCGTAACTTAATTAGGCAGCCGAAATATCGCGGCACGCAGCTGTCTCGCTGACACGGTACAAGTGAATCTTATCCTTTTTAAATTCTGATTTCACCATCTCAATCAGCACTAAAATCTGCATATATTAGCATTTTAAACGTTCAAATTTGCATTGAAAATACAAAAAAATGAACCCTTACCGCCGTCAAAAACGTTCTTAATTTTAACGGATATTAAAAATGCTGATTTATACAATTTTTAAAGCTAACGATGTTATCACTTTTCAAAATATGTGAGATAAGTTATGAATTTTTAGATATTTAATTGCCACCATTTAGACACGCCTAGTTTATTATCGATTTTTGTGCCAAGTTTGAATCGAATCGGATTAATATCGTGAACAAAAGTGTCAAAAAAGTGATCTAAAAGCCATTTCCAGTTTCCGGGTCAGGTCTTACCATAACGGCCGCTATAACAGCTCATTTGCCAATAGAAATGAGCTAATAAAACCATCAACCGTGCTTAATATTTTAGTCAGGCTCGAAAACTTACTACTGAATGAGTTTGTTATGTAATTTAATTAACCTTCCCCGCCTAGGAATACAAAAACGTTCGGTGATCTTGGAAAATCGAACTAGAGATTTTAATGAATCTTTTTCGGCTAATCTGAATGCAAAAATGTGGTTATAACTCAGACGTCTGACTGTCGTGTTTCTACACATCGCTGGACACTAATCGATTTGACCGACTTCGATATGTGGGTCTGGTTTGACCATATCTCTGGCAACCAGATTTTACACGAAATCTCTCATCAAATTACTGAAATTAATCTAAAAGTGCCAAAAATGTATGACCACAAAATACCTCTAAGCACTCCGGCTCGAAAATTTAAAAAAATATTAGCTGTAATTTATTAAAATCGGTTTATCAAATGTTGATTAAATTTAGGTTATAAGGTGTATAGTCAATATCAAATTTTAAATAAAAGAAATTCATTGTTTGCCGACGGGATTCATTACTTTTCCCCCGTTTTTTGAACTCATTAAAATGACTTAAGTTATGATTAAATCTGTAACCTTAATATGAACAAAATCCGATAAACCAATTTTGATAAATTAGGTCCAATTTCCAGGTTCTTATGATGCCCTGAACCACTTTAGCAAAATATTCAGAGCCGACTTTCAGAAAAAATAAAAGTTTTTTTATGGTTCTGAGATATGGATAAATTATAACTCGAATATCATCGAAGTCGGTTAAATCGAGCATTGTGCACAGATAAAACAGATTTGTTCAAGGTCACGATACAACTGTACTTCGTTTAGCGTAAAAGTAAACATTGAAATCAGCTGTATTCAAAAGAAAACCAATTCTTTTCGCTTCTAACAATTGTTCTTCTATTAGTGATTACGACAGGTCGTTTTCGGTATTTCCAAATTACTTTCTACGCATGCGTATTAAATGATTTCTACATTCAACTCTTTACAATAACAAGTAAGTGAGATACACATGCAAGTTATTAAGAGCAATTTTTTTTTATGGGAAGTGACTAACGTCTTGGCAGACTATTGAAGTATGTATTAAAGGTAAATAAATAACGATTATGTAAAATACATGGTTTATACATTGCATGTTTCTACAACTTCCGTCATATTTTACTTCAACTTCAGTGCATATATTAATATGCGCATTATATGTTGCTAGTTCAATAGCAACAGTGTTATATAAACTAATAAATTAGAACCCGGCTACTCTTCGTTACATGGTATCGAAATAGATTCGGATTAGTGAACATTCGGACTAAACGTGTTTTAGCTATACGAGGTGTGTTCGGAAAGTAACGAGAATTTTTTAATTTCGCGGGCTTGGAGAGTCCGATTGTCAAACATTTTTTATTATTATGTTGGTATACATGCCCTTGAAGTAGCATAAAACTTTCAGCTGTTTTCATTGTTGACTTTGTCTGTGAGAGCCACTAAGGTTAGACGTGTTTTTATGAGCTCGGCGATTTTCGTTTGTTAAAAGAAATTGATCAAAGAATTTGTATCAAATTTTGCGTAAAAAATGGAATAAAGTGTAACAAAGTGTGTGAAATGTTAACAAAGGCCTATGATGAGTCTGCTATGAGTAAAGCAAGAGTTTACGAGTGGTATACTCGTAAGCGTTTCCAAGAAGGCCGTGAAGACGTTGAAGATGACGAACGCCCTGGACGCCCCAGCACATCAACAACCGATGAAAACGTGGAAAAAGTGAAGGAAATGGTTATGAACAATCGCCGAATCACAATTAGAGAGGTCGCTGATGATGTTGCATATCGATTGGATCATGTCATGATATTATTTCCAGTGTTTTGTGTATGAAACGCGTGGCAGCAAAATTCGTTTCAAAATGGTTGAATTTTGAACAAAAACAGCGGCGAATGGAAGTTGCTCAGGAGTTACTGAATGAAGTCAACGACGATGTAGAATTACTGAAACGTATTATAACAGGTGACGAAACATGGGTTTACGGATGTGATGTCGAACCTAAGGCTCAATCATCCCAGTGGAGTATTTCTGGCTCGCCAAGACCGAAAAAGGCTCAAGAAGTGCGGTCGAACGTGAAGGTTATACTCACTGTGTTCTTCGATATTAATGTCATAATTCCTGCCACCAGATGAAACGGTCAATAAGGAGTACTACCTACAAGTTCAACGCCGTTTGCATGAAGCAATCCGAAAAAAAAAACGCCCGGATCTGTGGAAAAACAATTTATGGCTTTTGTACCACGATAATGCACCAGTTCAGACTTCATTGTTTTTTCGCGAATTTTTGGCCAAAAACAGTACTGTAACGATGCCCCAGCCTCCATATTCGCCAGACATGGCTCCGTGTGACTTTTTCCTATTTCCAAAAATAAAGAGAACCTTAAAGGGCCGTCGTTTTACAGCCGTATATGACATTAAAAGCGCATCGCTGAAAGAACTAAAGGCTATCTCAAAGATCAGTTTGAGAAGTGTTTCGAAGATTGGAAGAAACGCTGGCATAAGTGCATAATCTCCAATGTGGACTATTTTGAAGGCGACAACTTCAGTGTAGAAGAATAAATAAATATTTTGTTAAAAAAATAAAAATTCTCGTTACTTTCTGAACACACCTCGTATGTGTTCTTTATGTGTGTCTGGAATCTGGAAGTTTTCCTAACCGGGGTTCTTTAAATAATCAACTTCCTGTGGTTCAAAGATGTATTTTAATACATACCAGGTTCGTGCGAAATTTCGCATTATGAAAGTTTTAAGTAAACACAGCCTTTTGAATAAGAGCCGTTGGGGTGAGGGCGGTAGATAGAAGGAAGGGAAAACATGTTTAAAAAATAATCGAAAAACGATCAATAATAAGAATCACAAATTTATGAGTCATTGTAGTATACAAATTTCAATACAGATGTTTTAATAGCAATTTTTAGGGCATTGCGATTCCTCGTTGTAAACGATATTTGATGTAAGAATGTAATCTTGTACTTTTTGTATTTCGTTTCCTTAGTGGACACAAACACATTAGTTGATGTAGTTATCCTTGAAAAGGCTACATACAATTGTCCGTGAGTAAAGATGGATTTGGTAAACAAAATTCTGCTCTTTGAAGTGTTTGTCCCCGAGACTTGTTTATAGTGATAGAAAACGCAATTTTAATAGGTAACTATCGTCCAATCAAATGAAATTGATTTGATAATTTAATTAATTGGTTTTTTAATTGTACTTCATATTTTATGATGTCCGTATTAACAACAGATAAATGCACGATTTAAGGAGAAATCACGAATATGTGTAAAAACAGTGTCCAAAACATGTGTTTGGTATTGGAAATGCTTGTCCCGGCTTGTACGACGGGCAGGGATAGGGGACTGTCAGTAGAGCCACATAACCTGTAAGTTTAATGACTTTTAAGTAAATATTGAAATTGTTCTGAGCACGTTATGCAAAAAAGTGGCATTTTTAATGGAACTTGTGATTAATAAGTTAGTTTCGTGAAATATACAAAGTCTAATTTGTGATGCCGCGCATGCGCATCCATGATGCCGTTTTGCTTGTGACAATTAAAAGTGTCTTTTATGTAAAAATTTTCCACGAACAGTAAGTTTTAGTGCAAAATCGTTTTGCAATGTCAGAAGCCGGTTAAAAAAATCTTGCTAAAGGTACCTCGTTTATGTCTGTACGAATAGTATGTGCTGAGAAAAAGGGATGTTGACTCGAGAAATAATGTATGATAACTATACTACAATCTTCTTGTATTGTTTCGGCTACTTCTACACTTGATAACAACCCAAGAATGAATGCTGTTGCATATCCGATTGTAACAGTTTCCTCAAACATTGTTCCAAAATCCTTTCCAGAAACTCGTACCCTAATTTATTCAACCCGAAAAGAAAGGGGGAAGAAGTGCACGCAAAACTGTAGACTATTCCACGTAGACTATTGAACCATTGTTTCCTAGCACTCCTTGGCTACAGTGGTGGGGCAGAAAACACCAAACTGTTAAAAAAACTGCTTTTCTGTAAACGACAAACAAAGTGCTTTTTCAAACGGAAACAAGCAGTTTGATTTGGACTGGTTTATGATCTCTTAAACAAGGAACGGACTGTTCTATTCGAACGTTGCCGCAAGCGCTAAAACTGTTTTCCTGCTGTTTGCTTGCTAACTGTTTTCCTGCTAACTGCTTTTCTTCTACCTGCTTTATGCTTTTTCCCTTCATTCCAAAGTTGCTTGTTGCTTGTAAGAACTGTTTTGTCAATGTCAACGATTATCTAATTTTGTTGCGAGTTGTAGTAACAACCTCTCACATTTTGTAGATACAGAGCCTAATTTTATTTAAACGTATTTTTTATACTTATTATCAATCATCAATATTTTTTAATCAACTAAAAATATTCTAAACCGTTTGCATTTTGGTAAATATGCAAAGGACTATTTAATTTTTAAGTAGAAAATTTAAAAAATTTCTATTGAAAAAATAAATCCATCAAATCTCAAGACGTCACGAACTCCGTAAATTCTTTATACTTTTTACAATAATAAAGTCAAATGTAGTTTAGATGAATAGATCCGTGTTTTATTTACGAATTGCCTTACAGTTTAAAATCACCAGTTTCACCCAATGTCCAGGAGAGCAGATAAATATGGAAGATTTTAAGTTTTGCTTTCTGAACACTTGACGTCGAACCGATCTTTACCGATAACAGCCGATCTCTTACGATGTGAAAGTCGATAAGGTAAATTATCTGCGGAAAGCTGTCGACAGCCCCAAGGACGCCTCGCTGGCTCAGGATCGGAAAGAATGTTCGATCCTTAAACAAAAGCCATTATTCTAACGTGCATCTTAAACTAGTCACAGTCAAGGCAAGTTTAAATGTGGAAAATCAAGTTTTATAGGTTATGTAATTACGCACTTTCCCATTTGAAAATATTCCCACACTGTCTGCATTGTGCATTCCTTGTCTGGAAAAGTCTAAAACTAAAAACTTTCTCTTTTTTAATTTACGTTACAATGCTGTCAAACTTACCAGTCAGAATTTTTAAAATTAACGTTTCGGATTTTTGATTAATCTCAAGTAATCTGTACAATTTGAAATAAAATGAAAAGAAATTTTAACGCGCGATTGAAATGTTCACGTGAAGTGAGATGCATTGTAGCAGATCTCTAATCCTTTTAGGATCCCCTAAGTGAACGTCTGAGTTAATAAGTAGAAGTTAGACGTTTAGACAGACGACGCATTCAGGAAACATAAATCTGTATCAATATACTTGTTATTGTGAAATAAAATATTCAATACAATACGAGTAATTTAACTTTCTTACTATAAAGGCATACAAAAAAGCTGATTGTGAATAACCGTTCTTGAGATTTTGATGAAACCGTTCATAGTTTCATATTTTAATGTCTGTCCGTTGTGCGCATTACTGGAGAACAAGTTACCGATTTTAATAAAACAGTTTACGTCCATTTTTTAAAAAATAGTTTTTTAAATCCATTTTTGATTAAAAATTAGATTTTCTCAAAAAGGTCCTAATCACTATCATAAACTTTTACTCAAATGCAGTCTAAAAGTACTCGTACAAAATCTACCTGGCTTAATTTCTCAAAATTTGTTCTTAGATTTTAAAATGTTGATAACATAAGAAGATTACTCAAACCGATGTAGGAAATTTGAAAATAAAGGGACGTGGAATAAATCGACAAAACCAAAGATAAACCCTGCCCGTTGTCGGGTTTGTTTTATTCGATTCATTCACGAATCGCACTTTTCATTAATTTGTAGTTCGTTACGCTGAATTTGATATTTTTTTTTATAAGACCAAATTTGAACAAAATCTGAATCGGTTTTGAAAAATTACGTCAATCAGCTGTTTTTCTTTTGAACGGGATGTTCTGGTGGAATATGACTGATATTTTTCGTAATACTTTTTGCCGTTTATTTTTATTACGTTGGAACTCCAAAGGATTACAGCAGAGCTGTTGTGGCTCGGCCTTCAAAGTCTCCCGACAAAACCACAGTATCGCAGCATCGGACGTAAAGACAACTCTTTACACAAAATGGAGTCGTTCTGGTTTCAGTTCTCACAGCGGCCGGCCGCGTAATTTACGATTGCGCTCGGAGGGCGTGCCGGACCTCTGGCGTGGCGTAGATTGACGTGAGGACGCGACGCGAGGTCAGAGGTCGCCGCAGCCAGGACGTGCTTTACCGGTAGCCTCGCTGCCAATTATACCAGGTCCGCTGCAAGATCTATAAATCATTTCTCTCGCTACGCCTCCGTACTGGATAAATTGTGGCCCGTATCGCAAAGCGCCAAGCTTGTTAATCGAAAACTAATCTGTTTTAGAAGTAAACGATTCTGGGCTGGACCGTTTCTTCATCTGACATTTGAACACTGAAACGGACAAAGCAGTTGGTGACGTTTTCATTCCTGCACAAAGCTTGAGAGATGGAAATGAATTTCTGACAGCCTATTAGGAATTTCCATAGAAAAATGAACTGCCATCATAGTAAGACCCAGACAAGGGAACCTGACCTCTGGATCACTTTATAAAATATCATTAAAAGTTGCGTGAGCGTGTGCGTGAGTGCGATCCGATTTGATTTAAACTTGGCACAAAAATCGAATTTAGTAGCCTAATATCTTTGTTTTTGTTATTTTAAGGCGAAAAGCACATTGATGCTATTATCGCCTCCCTAAATGTAAGTGTGAGTATAAAGTGTTAAAATCGTAAGTGTAAGTGTGTGTTAGACTCGGGTACCACGAGGGACGTCTAAATCCTCTCAATATCGCAGCTAGTCTGCAACCCCCTGCGGGACCTTAATATCTTAGGTTATCCAGCAAAATGCGTTCAACTGTTTAAAAATATTGGTCATTTTATGCCTTAAAAAATATATCTTAGTATCTAGTTTTACCATCTAAATTATCAGCGTTATCTTATTACCTTAAAATCATTTTAATTTGCATTTTAGATCTTCAAAGGCCATTGCAAAAACCGAAAATGACCTAATGGTGGTCAGAGTTCATTTTATAGTGTAATTATTTTCGAAAGTGTTTTTAAAAGGCTAAAGAAATTATTTTCACGTTGTTTCTTTTTAGAAATTTGCTTCCATCATATAAATAAAACAGCCGTAAGCCGTGATTATTTTACTTATATTGATAGACGCCTCGGTGGCCTAGTGGATAGCGTCTTAGGCTTTCACCCCGAGGACCTGGGTTCGATTCCCGGCGAGGGCTTGGCATTTTCATACGCTATAAATCATCCCATCGTCTGCATTAGCCCAAGTGTGCACAATAGTCGGACGTTAAAAAAAAAAAAAAATATTGATATGTATGAGTATTTGCATAAATAATAATAATTTGTAATAATAATTTTCAAAACCGTTTTTAACTTTTCAACAAAAAAAATCAGACATTTTTTATCGGAAAAAATCATAAAATCTGGTTTTCTAAAAATCGGTTCTAACGATTTAGACAATAAGTTCTTAAACATAACGTTTAGATGAATTTATTTACCAAAAATATTTTCACGCTAACGGTAAAATAGACGAGCTGCATAAATTATAAAAATCGGTTTATGATATTTTGCAACAAATAATGTTGTATATGAAAATTATCATTAAAATCGGTTTAGCTAATTGAAATCAAAAAGTGATTTTTAGAAAAGTCAGTAACGAACCCTTGAACGTCGTCTAGTTTTGTTTTTGTTTCAATTTACTCTGGAACCGTACATTTCTTTATTTAAAATTCTCAGGCCCGCTAAATTGATTATTATTTCGAATCTGTGTATTTGGCTAAGCTTGGGCGAAATCTAACGAGAGAATTTCGGAAAATTATGCGGATTTTCCTTCTTTTTTATCATCGAATACTTTTTTAGAGAATCCCGTTGTATAAATGTTTTGACAAATAAAATTAATTCTACTCTCAATTTAGACAGTAATACATTTTCTACATTTGTTTAATAAAAAAACTTATTGGTTAAACGCTAGATAGACACACACCTTAAAAGATATTTACGAAGTAATCTTTGGTTTTTTAATGCTATATGGTCGTCACAGAGTTATTATTAATCAAAATTTTAAATATGCGAAAAATGAAAATTATGTTTTTCCTTTATCGCCTGTTATATTATAAACGGAAATTATTATCGGCACCATTTTGTTCGCCATTGTGTTTACTATGACGTAGGACGCTCGTATAACTGGTTGTAACAGGAAATTCCATTTTTATAACATACATTATCTTGTAATAACAAACAGAATAATGACAAATTGATGGACAATATTTTATAACTCTTTGCTTTATTGTAGTTACACGCTTTGCGAAGGTCAGCCCAAGAATAACAGGACCGTAATGTGGAGACTTCATCAAGATCACTGGGGTAGAAACGAACGCGTAAACATTTAATTTTATTTATAAAAATCTGCAGATATTATTTCGGGCAGTAAGTCAAATTCTTGCAATTGACATTTATTCATAAAGTGTAAGAAATCTTTTTTTTTAAGTCGTAATCTGTATTTTAGTACCTAATTTATTTATTTTGTATGATGAACTCACGATGTCTCGTTCATTTTTTTTTATCAGACCAGAAATGGGACCTTGAAATGAGCACTGATCCTGATCATTTTTTGAGGTGTCGTTAAAATTTATATATATGTGTGTGTGTGTGTGTGTGCGTGCGTTTTTGCACGCTTAAGTTCGCATTTCGATCTAATCTGATTCAGATTTGGTACGAATATCGGTTATTGAAATATCTTGGACATGTTCGTTAACCGGCAAAATTAGCTCAACAGTTTCAAAATGGCGGCAATTTTTAAAAATTCGTAACTTTTTTGCCTTGCACTTTTTTTTGAAAGTCCGATTTTACCATCGCAATTAACTTTACAAACTGCATAAATTATCGTTTTGAATTTTCAAAATCCGTTGAAATTAAGAAATTTTTCCAAGGCTGTCAGGGTTCATTTTAGTATTTTCAATGTAGTTTGAATAATTCAAGTGTTGTCTGCAAATTTTAATAGTGATTAAGTTGATGAAATCAGAATTTCAAAAAGCGTAAGATACAGAAAAATACTTTTTTTAATTTGCTTCTATCATGTAAGCGAGACAGCTGCTTGCCGCGATTGCTTTATTTTAATAACTAGTTCAAGTTTTCGACAAAAAACAGAAAATTGTCTTTTTCTTAAGTTGGTCATGAAGATTCATAACACAAATAGGTTAAGTATATAAATTTTTAAATTGAACAATGATGTTTTGAAATTATAAAGAAAAACGAAACCACATCTGACGTTACTTTGAGTTCATTTTTGTTTTTTCGACTTTAGATATTTTGGATCCAGTCGACCATATTGAATCTATTCCATTTAAGATAATTAAAATTAACAATACACATTACGCCTGCATTTTTGAAAAGAAATTACGTTTGTTATCTCATTTTAAAGGTTTTACATATGGGAATGTGGTCCTTATTTAACATTTTGTGTATATTTTGTTTGAACCAAAAAAAAATACTCAAAAAATGTAAGTTTACACACTTTCTGACTTTCCAAAAAAGCTTTGTACAGTATAAACAGAAAAACGACAAATATATTGTGTAAGTATAGTATAAGATATTCATTTAACTATTGAGAACACTACCTTTCACTGCGCATAGTTCAAGGTCAAGTTTCCTTAAAGCCGATGTTAACATATCAGCGACTTCACTGTTGGATCAGAAACGATTTCTAATTCAACTTGCACCTGTGGACACTGTCGGCCATATTGGATTTACTCTCTACAAGAGTGGTGGTAATTAACAAAACATATTATTTCATTACTTCTTAAAATGAAATTATACTTAAAGGCCATTTATATGAAAATGTGTTCCGTTTTTTTTATTTTGTATACGTGTTTAAGAATACGCGATGATAAGGTCTTTTTCGTTAATTTTTCTTAATCTTTGTTCATTTTAAATATGTTTTTAAATAATTTTACTGTCCATTTTATTTAGAAATTGAATTTTTAAAATAACCTCAATTGAAATGATATTGAAACCACAGCTGTTATGCGAAAAAAGCTGTTTGGAAGTAGTCACAAATATATTTTTATATATACAATATCACGAAAAGCGCTAAATAGGCCCTATGCTATTATAATCAAAATAACATTGGAATGCATCGCGCAATATCCAACATCACAACCAGCCCTAAAACATGATCAAAAGTTTAAAGCTAAAGAACGCAGGTGTGAGTACAAAATAACAATGTTCTTAGCGGAAAAAGTTATTACATTAATAATTTCAATATAAAAACGATTTAAAATTGCTAATTTATGCAGAATTTAACGCTGAATACGGTAGCGAAATTACACTTTCAAAAACTATGATTTTTTTAGAATAGCAGTCGTTTTGGCTCGGTGGCCAATGTGGATAAGACACCTGTCAGATTGTCTGCGCACTCAAGGTTGTGGGTTCGGAACTAAGTTACTGTCGTTTTTTCCGTTACCGTTAACGCTGATCCCTCGACCTCATAAATCTAACTGGCATTTTAATCACGTTTTTATCGAATCGGACCGAAATTGCAAACTTCAGAAAGCTTACACACACGTGCGCGCGCGCACCAATAACCATTTTTTGAAATAATGATCGGAGCTCATTATATGGTTAATAATCGTATGCTCTATTTGATTATTTACCAATTTAAATCCGGTAAAAACAAATTTCAAACGAGATACATTAATTGCGTGATAGTTTATTTCACTGTTTATGTTACTCGAATTTGAAACAAAACTGTGCGACTGATTTTAATAAGTTAGGCCTAATACATTTATGTTTCGAAAAACAACGATCATGTACCAAAAAAATTTTTTTTTTTTAACGTCTGATTATTGTGCACACTTGGGCTAATGCAGACGATGGGATGATTTATAGCGTATGAAAATGCCAAGCCCTGGCCGGGAATCGAACCCGGTTCCTCGGGGTGAAAGCCCAGTACGCTATCAACTAGGCCACCGAGGCGGTTCATGTACCAAAAAAGAAAAACGTCATGTGCTACATTAACAATCATGATAATTACATGGATAAAGAAGAAATCACATCAAGTAACGACCAATGATACTATCAAATTAGTTATAAATCGAGCAAAAAGCAATTCCCCTGAAGGTAAACAGTTTGGAGATGAAAAAGCCTGTTTTAAATCGATTATGGTCCATTGAACGGTTTGAAAATAAACCTAGAAAAAATAATATTGTAATCCATCTAGTAACAACATATAATGTAAAGTTACATACAGTTTTTTAATGTTTGTTAGTAAAAACAAGTTATAATGGGAAAAATGGAAAGCTAGTGTCATGTTCTTGCATTCTCGAACTGACAAATATGCGTTCAGATTTTTACCGGCATCCACGCCTAAGTTGACCGATTTCGAGTTGCAATAAATCATGCACGACAGCGCAATCTATTCGCTCATTCCGGAACTACTGTAAAACATTTCTATTCGGCTCGAATTGAATCATAAATCAATAAAACAAACACGATCAGCTGATTAGGCCGCTGTAATAAGCACGCCGAGACATAATGCCAGAAATAAATCAATATCGATAAGTTAAATCGATTCCGAATCTCGAGTAGTTAATGCCATCTTGTCGTGTAGTAAGAGTTAATCAATTTGGGAAATGAGTACACGTGTTTTGATTTATAGAACTGCCTGTAGACTGCGCTGGTGGCTGCGGTAGGCCGATTGCTGGCTCCGCTCACTGATAAAGTATTGTGGTAGGTCGGAGAATTTCTTTACACTGATTTTGTGATGGATAAAAGCAGGGTGCCATCATAACCCCCCCAAGGCTCAATGTGCAAATCCCTTTGGCGTGAGTTAACTACAGAGGGACGAGAGATCTTTGAGGAAATATTTTTCAAAATATAACGCCCACAAATTTTATGCAATTCTAGCCCTTAAAACTTTGGTTTACATCATAAAGTTTTATTAAACTGTTTGCTTTTATTTAAATATTTTAGCCAATCACTTAAAACATTTATAATTTCAAGAGCGGGTTACATAATTTCTTCACTCTAAACCTAATATTCCAATTGAAAATGTATACTTTGAATTGACAATAATAATATTTTTAAAGCCTAAACAATTTTGAGCTCTAAAACTTAAAAAAAATATCACTACATCACTGAAACTTCTTTTGTTTGGAGCGGTAAAGCAATTTGAAAAATTTAATTGAGTTGTCGTAATAATACTATTTTAAAATAAAATTTCCCTTCCCCAAAAAATGTGAACCCAGCTGTTCAGCACCCCTGGTTATGAGAATTCAGAAATTTTATTTTACAATCTATTATTGAACCAAAAATAAAAATCATATATCGTGTTTTCTCTTTATTATTATTTAAATTACGATAATTTGGTCGAAAACAAGACACAACATTTTTATTTTTGCCACAATAAGAGATTTTTTTCTTTTTTTTTTTAAAAATTATAATTATATGTATTGTATTTTATTAAACAATACAAATTTTTTTTAGATAATATAACATTTATAAATAATGTGTAGAAATTGTATTAAACAATATTTTACAAAAATTAAATTAATGATTCATTTCATACATTCAGATCGGTCAAACTTCTTCGCGGTTTCCGTAGGGTAGTGGTTATCACACAAAGTTCCCGCTTCGAACCCGGGCGGAAACACAGGAAATTTTAATAATAATTAATTTAAGACTTGCGACGCTCAAAATATATATATATATATATATATATATATATATATATATATATATATATCGATAAAAATTTGTGCACTCGTATCACGCAAAATCCAATATCACAACTAGCCCTAAAACTTAATCTAATACATATTAAATTAAATTAACGATTCACTTGATATATTTAGATCGGTCAAACTTCTTAGAAGTTTCCGTAATGTAGAAGTTTCCTTACAAGCGCAAGGTCCCCGGTTAGATCCCGGGCGTAAACATAGGAAATTTTAATTATAATTAATTTAATATGACCCTTTTGACGCGCAAAATATACTGTTAGTCTATATATCAATATAAATTTGTGCATTCGTATCACACAAAATCCAACATCGCAACAAGTCCTAAAACATGATACATGTTACTTTAGTATTTTTAATGATCTAATAACGTTTGGCCATCATAATTACCGGACCTGGTTCTTACCATGATGGCCGTTCCAGTAACTGTTTTTCCAGACGAAATTCAGTAAAAATCGGTTTCAATAGGACATATTTTTCCTTAACTTTACTGAAAGACTGACCGAGCGATGCTGTAGCCTCGATCATGTACCGTAGGGTACGTCTCTATCCCAGAATCTCTTCCCAGAGATGCGACGTATCTGGACCGGACCAGTGTCCACCCAGTCGCCTCGCTAGACGCGCTTCAATGCTCCTGCACTGTAAACACGGAAGTACGGTCCAATATACACGAGGCCAGGCGGGTCGTTAGGCCTTTATGGAGATGCTAATTCTGTGTAAACACAAACAGCTGACTGATCATTCAACAGGTGTTCAGATCACGCCAATTATAGTCACTGCGTCCCGGGAAGGCGGTTGGAATGCTGGCGGTATAGTCAGGACTGGTTTTTACTGGGACACAGATACGAGTATAATAAATGTGTCAGGAAGAGGTCAGGATTACAATGCTACTATAAGTAATGCTTTTGGAGTAATTTTAAATACTATGGTATGTTTGTTTGTTTCTTGCAAAACCATTTGGTTGAATTTTCGCTAAAAAAAATATAATACTATTTTATCATTTTATAAATAACTAAATCAAGTTTAGCATTGCTTGGTCAAAACATTTGGCATCGTGTTCAATATATTAGCAAAAATAATTTCTGTTATTGAACCAAAAATAAAAATCATGTATCATATTTTTTCTTCCTTTTTTTATTTTAATTACGATAATTTACCCGAAAACACGACAAATTAAAATAACCAGTATTTAACAACATAACCTGAAACTTATAGCCTATCAGCTGTTCAATGAAATCAGCTGATCTTTACCAATTAATACAAAACAACTGATCTTTTAATATAACTACCGAAACTAAATTAACGATTCATTTCATATACTTATAACCGGTCAAATTTCTTCGCAGTTTTCGCAGTGTAGTGGTTATCACGCGCGTCTCACACGTGCAAGGTCCCCGTTTAATTATAATTAATTCAATATGAGACTTGCGACGAGCAAAATATACTGTTAAATATTGATAAAAATTTGTTTATTTATTGATAAACTGATTATCTGTTCTTCGCTTAGCGGCACTACAATCCCGTTTGTTTTGTATCGAGAAGGTGAACATATTTGAGAACTATTAAACCCATCTGACCGGTAAGAAAACAAAGATAACAAAGAGACATAAGACATAAGTAAACGAAATTATAAAAGTAGACTTTATCAACAAAGTAATGAAACAGAATTATGAACAGCGTAACATGTCTCCTGACACGGGAATGAATGGGAACCGCGGTTGGCTGGCTATTGGTTGTTGACGCAGTGATTTCGTCATGTCGAATAGCCTATGCTAGTAACATTATAAAGCATCAATACACAGAATGCCACACGAAGAAATGAAAAGAATTTTATGACGGGTTATAAGAATAAGTCAACGGTCTCGCAAAGAAATACTTACGCATATTCCGTTATATATTCTATTTCGTACATTAGATCCTGTCTGATTTTGTTTAAATTAACGGCAGCCATTTTTAATTGAGTTTTACATTAATATATAGAACCTTGAGTATCAGCTAAAACATGATGTATTCGTTCCCATGGTTGCGTGAAAGATGGCAAACGGATTAAGATTATTTCTAACAACTATATATATATATATATATATATATATATATATATATATATATATATATATATATATATATATATATTATCAACCATATAATTTATACCAGTTATATTATTGAGGACGAGGGATAAACGTTAGAGTAAGAGCGGCTCAAACTAACAACCTTGAGGTGCGCAGCTCAGAGACGCATTAGACTGACTGATACTTTAGTTACATCGACCACTTAGCCCTCATTATATATATATTAAAAGTAAGCGAGGTAACCTAATCATTTTTCGCTTGTTAATTTTTGTTTGATTATAACAAGTTTGCAAATACTATTTATCGAATAAAATGATTACAATTGTTTTCATTTTTTGTGCTTCTATAAACGCTACTTTACTGTAATTATATGTATTTTTATAAACGCTACGTTACTGTAATCTGTATTCCTATAAAAGTTTACTTCGCTGTAATTTTTGTGTGTCTGGAAACGCTACTTTACTGTAGTTGTGTGCGCTTATAAACGCTACTTTACTGTAATTGTATGCGCTTATAAACGCTACTTTACTGTAATTGTGTGCGCTTATAACCGCTACTTTACTGTAATTGTGTGCTCTTATAACCACTACTTTACTGTAATTGTGTGCGCTTATAAACGCTACTTTACTGTAATTGTGTGCGCTTACAAACGCTACTTTACTGTAATTGTGTGCGCTTATAACCGCTACTTTACTGTAATTGTGTGCTCTTATAACCACTACTTTACTGTAATTGTGTGCGCTTATAAACCCTACTTTACTGTAATTGTGTGCGCTTACAAATGCTACTTTACTGTAATTGTGTGCGCTTATAACCGCTACTGTACTGTAATTGTGTGCTCTTACTACCACTACTTTACTGTAATTGTTTGCGCTTATAAACGCTACTTTGCTGTTATTGTGTGCGTTTATAAACGCTATTTTACTGTAAATTTGTGCGCTTACAAACGCTACTTTACTGTAATTGTGTGCGCTTACAAACGCTACTTTACTGTAATTGTATACGCTTATAAACGCTGCTTTACTGTAATTTTCTCTACGCCTATAAAAGCTACTTTACTGTTATTCGTGCGCCTGTACACACTACTTTACTGAAACTTTCAGTATGCCTATAAACGCTTCTTTGTGTGATTTTAATTTGTGAACCTACAAATGCAACGTTACTGTAATTTTGTGCGCTATTATACTGTAAATTTTAAGTATACAACCAAGTACTTGTTTTTAATTTTAAAGTTGGAAAATAAAACAGAAAGTGAGAAAAATTTAATATTAGAAAATACGTATGTTGTGTTTGCTTTTTCTGATTAATATGTAGTAATATTTAGAAAAACCTAACCTCCGCGAGATTTTCTTAAAGATAATTCAAAAACCGTTATTAGATCTACCGAGTTCTTTCTATGTTCTTGTAAAATATCATTTTATCACCGCACAACCAAATTCCAAAAAGTGACTTCTACCTAAAACCGCCACTCCGAAATTTCTCTCGCCCGAAGAGAAATCCGATTTTAATTGGACGCGAATAACAAATCCGACGCAATTAAAAACATATGCCAGACATATTGATGTTGTATCGCGCGTTGCTATTGGCTCATTAGCCGCGCATGCGTAGGACGGAGGTGTGGAAGCAACACGCGATCGCGCCTCATCTCAATCAAAGCGTACCGTGACGGTGCGTGGGTACCGCTGATCCATTTCAAAGTACAAATAAACGACACTTTCCCGCAAGTGCTTTTTGATTAGCGGTGACGCGGGGTTATTTATGGCGTCTTATTTCACTTTTACGGCGATCGGTTGTCACTTTTAAACGCCATATTTTTATTTCAATTACATTGATTAATTGGGATAATAAAATGTACCTTGTTTCCGCTCGTGCTGGTTGGTCTAGTCTTTAGTACAAATGTTTTAAGCGAGATGGTGGGATGAACGCCGCGATGTGAGGTGGTAACACTACCAGGAGAGAGGGTCATGTCGTGGTGTCAAGTTAGTGGGCAGTCGTATTTCACAAAATACGTCCTGGATTTAGATCACAAAAAGTAAATACGTTGATTGAGAATATTGAATTTTTACAACCAAAGCCAGAGTTTCAAAAGCATCACCAGTTTTCTTCCGTAATCTTTGAACCCCTGGTCGACACTGTTACGTTAAAGAATTCCTTTCATAGATCCACAAAGACCTTACAAATCTTCTTCCATTACCATCAACTTAAATAACCTGAATAACATTTATCTTAGCTTTCATATCAAATTGAGATCTTCATAAGTGACTTATAGAGCCTTTCGCAAAATACTGTTTCACAAATACGTCCTGAATTTAGGTCACAAAAACTAGATAAGAAGATTGGGAAGATTGAATTCTTACAACCAAATCCGTATAGATCCAGACTTTCAAAACATCACCAGTTTTCTTCCGTAATCTTTGAACCCCTGGTCGACACTGTTACGTTAAAGAATTCCTTTCATAGATCCACAAAGACCTTACAAATCTTTTTCCATTACCATCAACTTAAATAATCTGAATAATGTTTCTCTTAGTTTTCATATCAAATTGAGATCTTCATAAGTGATTTATAGAGCCTTTTAAAAAATACGTTTTAACAAAATACGTTCTGAATTTAGGTCCCAAAAACTAGATAAGAAGATTATGCAGATTGAATTCTTACAACCAAATCCGTATAGATCCTGACTTTCAAAACATCACCAGTTTTCTTCTTTAATCTTTGAACCTCTAGTTGACACTGTTACGTTAAAGAATTCCTTTCATAGATCCACAAAGACCTTACAAATCTTTTTCCATTACCATCAACTTAAATGATCTTAATAACATTTTTCTTAACTTTGATATCACATTGAGAACTTCATAAGTGACTTATAGACCAGCAGAACATTTGCCACGAACATTCTTGTGCTCCCCGCTCTCAATTAATCCTTCAGATTATACTTTAAAATCTTGGTTATGAACTCGCCGTTTTCCATTGCAATACTTTTTTTAATTGTCTTCTGCAATTTACCATCTACTTATTTGTTTTGCTCCTTAAGCGTGTTTCTCTAAACTAGAATGAATGACTTCCTATGGTTAGTGTTGCACTGCGATCTTTGTAGATCTATTGTACCTTCTTCCTGAGTTGCACAGTTACAGGACCTTTTCCAGCCCTAGCCTCTTCATAAATTCTAGAATTTTGAGAGGTTGCAAGATGGATAACTCCTCCCATTCTAACTAGTGACTTCCAAACTTTGCTATTGAGGTGCTTGTAGATGCTTCCTCTGCTGCTGACACTTCCTCCTTACTTTTGACCCTTATGAAAGAGGTTGTGACATTTGTCCAGTTTTTGTTGTGAGGTGAGTTCCGCTCGTTCTATGGGAACTTGAGTACCTAGGAAAATTACATCCGCCCAAAAAAGCCCCACATTCGTGGCTAAGTGTACAATGGCATGTTGCCAGGTATCCCAGGGCTCCTGTTTGACACCATTTGGCCAGTGTCATTCACTCCATCAACAAAGAGTTAGCCAAGCTATGTAGAGTTGTGAATGTATGTGTGTCTTGATTAGATAAATGAGTACAGTACGAGCTAGAAATACGATGGCATCAGTAAACCCATCAGGTGCTCACTTCAGCTGCTTCTGCCGGGTTCGCTAAACTTATTACTTCATTCTTTCTGTTCAGTAGAAACTTAATTTCAAATGTTTTGTCTCTCCTCGCGTTCTTTCTTTCGTTTAATAGCAACCTAAGGTTTCTAATGTTTAAGGTCTTCATTAGTTACATGTAGACGAGTAGAAAAAAAGAGACACATGTTATTTACATTCTGGTGCTCTTTGCTCTTATTCAATCTTCTGCAAAATCTTTTACAAAGTTTGGTTTGTACCACGTGTTTCTTACATTAGTGCTTATTTAACTGCCTTTTGTATTTATACGAGGTATGTTCAGAAAGTAACGAGAGTTTTTAATTTCGCGGGCTTGGAGAGTCCGATTGTCAAACATTTTTTTTATTGTGTTTTTATACATGCCCTTGAAGTATGATAAAACTTTCAGCTGTTTTCATTGTTGACTTTGTCTGTGACAGCCACTAATGTTAGACGTGTTTTATGAGCTCGGCGATTTTTGTTTTTTAAAAGAAATGGATCGAAGAATGTGTATCACATTTTACGTAAAAAATGGAATAAAGTGTAACAAAGTGTGTGAAATGTTAACAAAGGTCTATGGTGAGTCTGCTATGAGTAAAGCAAGAGTTTACGAGTGGTATAAGCGTTTCCAAGAATGCCGTGAAGACGTTGAAGATGACTAACGTCCTGAACGCCCCAGCACATCAACAACCGATGAAAACGTGGAAAAAGTGAAAGAAATGGTTACAAACAATCGCCGAATCACAATTAAAGAGGTCGCTGATGATGTTGGCATATCGATTGGATCATGTCATGACACTGTTTCCAATGTTTTGTGTATGAAACGCGTGGCAGCAAAATTCGTTCCAAAATTGTTGAATTTTGAACAAAAACAGCGGCGATTGGAAGTTGTTCAGGAGTCACTAAATGAAGTCAACGACGATGCAGAATAACTGAAACGTGTTATAATAGGTGACGAAACACGGGTTTACGGATATGACGTCGAAACTAAGGCTCAATCATCCAAGTGGAAGCATTCTGGTTCGCCAAGACCGAAAAAGGCTCGACAAGTGCGGTCGAACGTGAAGGTTATGCTCACTGTGTTCTTCGATATTAATGGCATAGTGCATCATGAATTCCTGTCACCAGGTGAAACGGTCAATAAGGAGTACTACCTACAAGTTCAACGCCGTTTGCGTGAAGCAATCCGGAAAAAACGCCCGGATTTATGGAAAAACAATTCATGGCTTTTGCACCACGATAATGCACCAGCTTGTTCGTCGATAATGCAGCTTCATTGCTTGTTCGTCAATTTTTGGCCAAAAACAGTATTGTAACGATGCCCCAGCCTCCATATTCGCCAGACATGGCTCCGTGTGACTTTTTCCTATTTCCAAAAATAAAGAGAACCTTAAATGGCCGTCGTTATACAGCCGTAGATGACATTAAAAGCGCATTGCTGAAAAAACTAAGGCTATCTCAAAGATCGAGTTTGAGAAGTGTTTCGAGGATTGGAAGAAGCGCTGGCACAAGTGCATAATCTCCAATGGAGACTATTTTGAAGGCGACAACATCAATGTAGAAGAATAAATAAATATTTTGTTCAAAAAATTTAAATTCTCTTACTTTTTGAACACAGCTCGTATATCTTTATATTAATTCATAAGTATACTTTTCTAAACTTCAAATTCTTTCTGTTTCATAAAAACTTCATTGTTTTAGTTTCAATCGTAATTCTTCATTTCATACAAAAGATTGTTTATAACGTTGGATACAGAAAAATTAATTTAATCGCGTTGGCTACGCGAATTTAAATTGCCGTCAAATAAAGTTGTAAATTAAACCTTATAACTTCAGATCAAATCATAAAGGATTAAGATGTAAAAGTCAGAAACAATCGCCACTAAAAGTCTGCTACCAATCAGCTGTTTCTCTCAATCTGCGTAAATCACCGGGCGTCACAACAATGAGCTAATCTTCCGGGGGCGTTTAATCCTATTCACGGTTATCGCTACTAAGTTTTAACCGCTACAATTAAACACATCTCGCCGCGTAACAATGAGCTATTACAACGGTGACGTCACAGAGTGCAGTGCTTGTATTTCATACTGTCACAATGTTAGTACCGTCGCCGCCCACCAGAGTTCAGCTTCTAACGCCGCCAGTTTCATTAACACATTTGTTGCGTGTAAAGAGCAATTAGCGCGTTCACTAAACGGCGTAAGTTATTAAACAGCTGATCAAGTGAAAGTTGTAGCCATTAATTGTGTAATTATTATTCAAATTTGTTAATACATGACAATGCCGTAGATATCGTTGTTCGATAAAGTAGGGCTTAATTTAATATTAACTAATTGGCGTGCAATCGACTTGAAAAAAATCGATTCTTTCTGAACAATCGCTTAAATATCTCTAATTTAAAAACGATATAAAGGAGTATTTTTAGACACTTTATATTTACTTTTTTTACATTTTTTTATTATAGGCCTATTTTATTTTTATTATTTTATTTTTATAATTTTATTTTTTGTATATGTTAAAGAAAAGCATATTTACTTGCGATTTTTTTGTGTTTAACGTCCGACTATTGTGCACACTTGGGCTGATGCAGACGATGGGATGATTTATAGCGTATGAAAATGCCAAGCTCTGGCCGGGAATCGAACCCGGGTCCTCGGGGTGAAAGCCTAGTACGCTATCCACTAGGCCACCGAGGTTAATTTACTTTCGAATTGGGCAGTTACGGATAACAACAAACTGAGGGTAATTAAAAATACTATTCGTCCTTGGAGGTCGTCGATACGTGCAAGTCGTAGGGAAGAGGTGGTGATTTTCGCATTGGTCATTCCTTGCTAGCGCATGGATTTCTGATTGGGCGCGGGGATCCACCTGCATGCGAGTTCTGTAGGAAAACCCTCGCAGTAAAACATATATTGCTCGATTGTGATGGTTTCCAAAATGTGCGTGTTATGTATCTGAGCAATTGTTTGCGGACGATGTTGGGAGATAGTGCCTCGGCCGTTGACCGGATCCTAGACTTCCTTCATCGTCTAAATTTTTTTAATATAATTTATATTTTTGTTATTGTTTGTGGTAGGGCCTTTATACAGCCCTGAGAAGTTTGTTTATATTTGGAATTTATTAATTGATTTTTTTTGTTGTGTTAAGTTTTGTTTTGTTAATTAGTTTTAGCTACGTTTAAATTTCTTTTATTTATCTTGTTATTGTTGTAGGGCCATTTTACAGCCTTAGAATAATTTGAATGTTGTTGTTTTTAAGATTTATATTATTGTTAATAGTCATATATCTGTAACTGTTATTATATTTTGTTTTCTTTATTTTTACTATTATAGATTTTTGTTTTGTTTTTTTAATAAACTGATTTTTTTTATTTTGTTAATTTTTTTACATTACATTTCGTGTGACGGTGATGATCACCTTATTGATTTTTCGCCGGGAAAAAATTGCTTTCTAAAACTAAATCGTACAAAAAAAACGAATGATGAAATATAAAAATCGTTTTTAAAATTTTTGTAGAGTTGAATTTCTTTCGGATGTTTGTCTTTTTTTTTCCTTTGAATATGAGCTCTGTGCCCAGGCCTATTTGACTAGTTGAAGACGATAGGGTTTTTTAAACTCAATTGTTAGTGATATAAATAAGTTTCTTTTGGAGGACTCAAAGGGGCAGTAGATCAGGAGTATCATGAGGTGCATTAAACAGCATTGTAATCTGAGGGCTCCACAGGGGGTGCAGACTAGCTGCATCTATTGAGAGGATTTAGACGTCCCTCGCGGTACCCGAGTCTAACAGACACTTACACTTACAACACTACACTTACGACTTTACACTCACACTTACATTTAGAGAGGTGATAATAGTCTCAATGTGCTTTTCGCCTTAAAATAAAAAAATGTAATCTGAGGGTGCACATGAACAGGATAGGTATGAACCATGGAGAAACCGTGTGTAGATTGTGAAGAAAAGAAGAGGAAACTGCAGGTGACATAATTCATGATTGTGAGGCTCTTGCTAGTTCCCCTAGGAGGCTAGGGGTTTTTGGTTTTCAAGACCCTAGGGATCTTCAACAGAGTGAGCTAGTCAGTTGGTTGCTTGAACTTATTAATGGCACCAATCTGCTGAACTAGGCATTTTTAAGGGGTTTAGTTGCACAATAGGTCAGTCCATCGCAGTGCCTAGGGTTGTACTATCCCTCCTTCTAATCTCTAATCTAATCTAATCTAATCTAATATAAGTAGGTTTTTTTAATTCAATGTGTTACTTTTTTTATTATGTACATTATTTTATATATTGTCAAAATAATTGACCGAGCGAAGCGAGGTCTCTGTTTCAAGACCATCTTTGATTTGTTTGTTTGTTTGTTTGTTACACAATTTTGGCTAAAAGCATAGACCGATTGTTCCGACATTTTACGGTGTTACTTTACGTAAAGTCCGAACGATGTATGTGTAAGCTTTCCTCACAACCGCTTCCGTTTCAAGATGGCGGCTTCTGATTTAATGATGACAAATCTACACAGTTTTGGCCAAACGCATTGCCCGATGTTCTGAAATTTGATACGAAAATACCTTGTACAAAGCCCGAAGATGCATTAACAGATTGTTTTGAAGTTTATTACCAATATATCTTGTATAACGCCCAAATGACGTATGTGTAACATTTTTCCTGTTTATTTTTTTTTAAGATGGTGGCCTGATATTTAACGATAACGAGTGTACACAAATCAAACGCATTTGACCGATTATTTTGAAATTTGTTACGAAGGTACCTTGTATAAAGCTCGAACGATATATAGCATTTTTGCCCATTCACTTCCGTTTCAAGATAGCTAGCTCTGATTCAACGTTAAGAGTGTAGTTGCTGGTTATTTTTTGTAATTCTGTCTGAACGGCAAGACCTATCAAAGTTTGACCGCTTCGTAGAGAAAGAGCACAAAATTTTCAATAAAGTTGGTCCAGTAACATTTTTCGTAAATATTACGGTTACCGGTTAAATTGGCGGAAAAGTTACGAACGATTTCGATAAGCGCTTTGTATATTAATTAAGAGAGGTCTACTGTTCTTTGAACTACTGTAATCTATATAGCCAATAAGACACAACATGTACTTGTATCATACAAGTCTACAGTTATGTTCTGACCTTGGGAAAAAAAAAATTGCACACTTACTTTGAAAAAAAACAAGACAAAACTTACACCTACAATTATTTCCGATTGCTGACTACCATTGATAACGACCGGTTTAGGGCTGCTGTAATCGCTCGCGGACTGTAATCTATACATTACTGGAAACATAACTATAAATCGCAGACTTTAATGAAATTTGGAACGTAATTTTGGTTTGCCTATTTTTTTTATTTTTCGGTTTAAAAAATTAGAAACCATTTTTGGTCATAAAATCTGTTTTCCTAAAACCGATTATCAAAACGTGTGGGTTGCTCAAACCCTTAAAAACGCAAACAAAAGAGAATGAAAGAAAATTAGCCTGATAAGTTTTGCAAAATTTTCAAATACGTATGTCAGTTTAAGAAAAAGTACCCCTGACCGCCGTTGGGTTTATTATGTTTCGAATCGGATTTTCCGGAAAAATAATTGATATGAGAAAGTTTGTGTACTGTTTTATTTACTATTTATATCTTAACTAAGATTGTTATTGGAAGTTATTTTTCACACGTACTGTGATACTTTGATTTTCCATTTTGATATTTTTCTAGTATTTTGGATTTCTCGAATGCTCAAAATTCTTCGGTTACCATTTTTCAATTTCCCCAAAAATAATCAATAATTACTTATCCTAAACATTAAAAACGTTAAAAAACACAATTTTTTTCACTTCCAACATATCACTGTATTATATTTTAGATAATTTAATTGAAATTTTTAAAATAAAACATTATTAATTAATTGATTTTAAAATAAACACTGTTTGTAATTCTGGTAAACGATAAGTAATCGCGGCAAGCAGCTGTCTCGCTGACGTGATGGAAGCGAATATCCGGGAGAGACTTTTTTATCTTACCCTTTATTGAAACTCTGATTTCAATATCTTAAAAAACATTAAAACCTGCACATACCAGCACTTTAAACTTAAAAATTGCATTGAAAATACGAAAACGAACCCTGACCGCCGTCAAAATTTAATTTCTTTATTTCGACGGATTTTGAAAATTCAAAACGCTAATTTATGCCGTTTTAACGCTAATTAAGACGGTTTAATCGGTTTTTCAAAACTGTATACGACAAGAAAATACGATTTTCTTAAGAAATGGGTTCCTTTTTGAAACTGTTGAACGAATTTTGAATTCTGTGCCGAGTGTTAATCAAATCAAACTAAAATTTCGAAACTGAACACACACACACACACACACACACACACACACACACACACACACACACACACACACACACACACACACACACACACACACACAAACACACAAATATATATATAAAATTTAACGACACCTCAAAAAGTGGTCTAGAGGTCAGGATTGACGCTCATTTGAAGGTCCCGTGTCTAGAGATTTTACAATTATGGCTGCCACACCAGCTCATTTTCGAAAGGAAATTCAGTAAAAAAAATATACTATTTACTTTTTGAGCATTGGTAACGAGGCATTGTGTTGTGTTTATTCGTTGCAAACACAACACAAAATTTACACTTGACCAACAAATTTGAAATTTAAAAATTTTTCAGCGGCTGCTCGCTACTATTAAAAATTAATTCTATTGTATAGTCCCTATAAAAATGAGTACAAAGTTTATACAAGAGTTACGTACGGTTACGCATACGGTGGCATTACGAAGTAGGCCACTTCTGCATGGTATATACTACACCTGTTACTCCAAGAGACATGAGCACAGATAAATGAAATCGTTTATTACAAAGTGCAAGCTGTACTTTACAAACACCAAGCTGCAGGTTCTTACGTAGGCTATACGATGTCTGGACATATCTTAATAAATTTATTTTAATAAAGATAAAAACTGTAGGATCTATTATATAATGAAAAATTAATTACGTATTGGTTTTGCAGATGGTGGAGGTATTGGACAAATTTTCTTCGGTAATACTTTTTCAACTGAAGGCTGGGGTTCGGTGGTCGATGTGGTTAAATCACCAGTCAGCGTCTCTGAACTGCGCATCTGATTATTCTTAGTTTGAGCCACATTTATGCCCGTCGCTGTATCCTTACCGTTAACGCTTATCGCTCGTCCTCATTAGTCTAACTGGCATAAAGTATGGACTTAAGAGAAAAAAATTAACTGGAATTACGTTTCTTCTTTCATCCGGATCACCCACTTTGGGGTACGCCAAATCAATTACTTTGATGTGCGTTAGCCGCCCTCCGCTGTATCCAATACTGCTTCATTCTATCCGAGTCTGCCTTCCTTCTTTCATCCGAGACTGCCCCGCCCCTTTTAGATGTTGGTTTTTCTTGGAACCTTAGGTTTTCATTATGTAAAAGTTTTCGCAGTTTAAGTACATCGTCAATCATCTCATCTGATATTGCCAGCTCAGTTAAGTCTTCCTGGACCCGCCTGAACCAATAACTCTTCGTTTTCCGATCTCTGAAGAAAGCAAAGATCCGCTTAGTAAGTCTACTGCTGTTCATCCTACTAATATGGCCATAAAAACTAAGTCGTCTTTTCCTCATGCTATCTGAGAGTCTCTCAATTTTGAGATACAGGTTTTTATTAAAAATCAACTTTACTTCATTATTTCTAAAGTTTTGGCCCAGTATCTTCCTTATTTACTTTCTTTCCTTCTTCTCCAGGTTGTCCTGTAATCCCTTATTATTGAGTGTAAGAGTTTCAGATGCATATAAAGCCTCTGCTTTGATCACAGTTTTATAATGCTTAAGTTTGGAATTCCAGGATAACGATTTCTTGTTTCTTGTAATTTTAATGGAATTACGTTTATTGCATTAAAATTAATTTATAATAACAAATAAAACAATATTAACTGTATTTGAATTGTTAATTTTGAATGGTGGAAATAAAAACATCTAAAGTGATTATTGTAATTGATTGTGTTTAGTTAAGAACGCGTTTGGTTATTGTGTGTGGTATTGTTAATTTTGAATGGTGGCGCACTTCTTTGGCCAATCAGCTCGTTTGCTCTTACTTTTGATATACTACTCGTTATCTATCAGCAAACTTCCATTGGAAAAATAAGCTGTCGGAGTTCCATTGTGGTAAGAACCAGACCCGAGACCATGAAATGAGCACCGATCCTATATAAGTACGAGATATGTGTTTCAGCACACTCACGTTCGCAATTTCAGTTCGATTTGATTCAAAAGCGACACAAAAATAAATGTTGATAAAAGCTTACGCAAATCCGTTAACCAGCGAATAGTTCAATAGTTTCAATTGTTGGCGGTTATTTCAAATTTTTTAAATTTATAATTTTCTGTTACATTTTTAAATACAGATTTTAATGTTGATTAAGATAGTGAAATTAGAATTTCAAAAGGGGTAAGATAAAAAAAACACTTTTTGAAACACGCTTCTATCACGTCAGAACGACAGCTGCTTGCTGCGTTTATTCATAAAATGCAATTGGCTTGCTCGTTTAGAAGTTAGTGTTGTAAAAACTTACTTCACTGTGAATAGAAGGTATAAAGTAAATTTGCTCCAGTGAGTTAATACAGAGAGGTTATGGTCAGGCAAGTAAAGTTGTAAACTTGTGGACTAACAAGCGAGATGAGATCCTGTTACACACAGCACCACGCGTGCACAGTGCTCAACGCGAGGCTGTGTGGTCCTTCCGTCAGCTGTACAGGCATCACATCTGCAGGTCCCACGGCCATGATTACACACTCGTCCGTCGCTCTAAACATCAAAAGCTTTTGCGGCAGTTAAATTTATATATCATCCCGTTAACCTTTGTTTGATAAATGTTACAAACTCGTTGTACCAATTTTCTCACATTCAAAACAAATTCTGTTTGATAGTTAAAAACAACAAATTTATTTTGAAGCTAATGACAATGAAATTCTGTTTGGAAGCTAACGACAAAAAAATTCTGTTTGGAAACTGACGACAAAAAACTCTGCTTGGAAGCTAACGAGAAACAAATTCTGTTTGGATGTTAATGACAAAAAATTCTGTTTGGAAGTTAACGACAAAAAAAATTATGTTTGGAAGGAACGACAAAAGAATTCTGTTTGAAAGATAACGACAAAAAACTCTGCTTGGAAGCTAACGAGAAACAAATTCTGTTTGGATGTTAATGACAAAAAATTCTGTTTGGAAGTTAACGACAAAAAAAATTATGTTTGGAAGCTAACGACAAAAAATTTTGTTTGAAAGATAACGACAAAAAACTCTGCTTGGAAGCTAACGAGAAAAAAATTCTGTTTGATAGTTAAAACAACAAAAAATTCTGTTTGTTTGTTAACGACAAAAAAATTCTGTTTGAAAGATAACGACAAAAAAATTCTGTTTGGAAGCTAACGACAAAAAATTCTGTTTAGATGTTAATGACAAAAAATTCTGTTTGGATGTTAATGACAAAAAATTCTGTTTGGAAGGTAACGACAAAAAAATTCTGTTTGAAAGATAACGACAAAAAACTCTGTTTGAAAGATAACGACAAAAAACTCTGCTTGGAAGCTAACGACAAACAAATTCTGATTGGAAGCTAACGACAAAAAATTCTGTTTGGATGTTAATGACAAAAAATTCTGTTTGGATGTTAATGACAAAAAATTCTGTTTGGAAGCTAACGACAAAAAATTCTGTTTGGATGTTAATGACAAAAAATTCTGTTTGGATGTTAATGACAATAAAATTCTGTTTGGATGTTAATGACAATAAAATTCTGTTTGGATGTTAATGACAAAAAATTATGTTTGGATGTTAATGACAAAAAATTCTGTTTGGATGTTAATGACAATAAAATTCTGTTTGGATGTTAATGACAAAAAATTCTGTTTTGATATTAATGACAAAAAATTCTGTTTGGATATTATTGACAATAACATTCTGTTTGGATGTTAATGACAAAAAATTCTGTTTGGATGTTAATGACAATAAAATTCTGTTTGGATGTTAATGACAATAAAATTCTGTTTGGATGTTAATGACAATAAAATTCTGTTTGGATGTTAATGACAAAAAATTATGTTTGGATGTTAATGACAAAAAATTCTGTTTTGATGTTAATGACAAAAATTCTGTTTTGATATTAATGACAATAACATTCTGTTTGGATGTTAATGACAATAAAATTCTGTTGAATGTTAATGACAAAAAAATATAATCAGTTTATCAGATTTTGCTCCAACTGTAGTCATAAAGCGAATCATAAATTAAGTCAGTCAATGTACCAAAATTTAAATAAAAGAAATGGTTCTGTGATCGATGTGGTATTTTTAATTTTAATATTTTCAATAATTCAAAAGTTTAAAATGCCAGTCTGAGGATTTTATTGCTCATTGTAGTGGTAAAATCAGATTTTCAGAAAAAAAGTTCAAGATAAAAATTACTATTGAGATTCGCTTCTATCACGTCAACGAGACAACTGCGTGCTGCGATAAATTCATATTCACAGTGTAATTATTAAATTTATTTCGTTTTAGAGATGTAAATATACTGACTATAAATTGACTGCTATACAAAACATGGAATCAATAAATGTCTGGACGGTGACTTCGTCTCGCTACGATTTACGATAGTATACAATCGATACCTGTACAAGGCTATAATCGAAGCTTTCAATGCTCGGAGAGATATAGAGATAGATGGCCGATTAATCGATTAAACCGCGCGATAATAGATCTATATATAGTGTTTCTCGACAACCCTTCTGGCCTTCTGGCCTCCTGGGAGCTGTCTGGGTTTATTAAAATTCATGACAACTAAATCCAGACACCACACCGGCCGGCAGCAAAGATGGCTGGATAACAAGTCCAGACCGATGTCAAAATGTTTAGGCCAAATCAGAATAAAGTTAATAATTAACTGTAATTATTAAAGACATTCTTTCATTAAATTGCCTCGTACATACATAATAATCGCGGCTGTCTCGCTGACGTGATAGAAGCGAATTTTCAGAAGTATTTTTCTAGTAGTATTAATTAATTCAGTAATATTATTATCTCACCCAATTTGAAATTCTAATTTCACGATCTTAATCAGCATTAAAAGCTACATATATTAGGATTTTAAATTTTCAAATTTCGTTGAAAATTAAAATAAACCTTCATCGCCGACAAAAATTTTCTAATTTCAATAGATGTTGAAAATTCAGAATTCTAATTTATGTAGTTGTTAAAGCCGAATACGACAGTGAAATCGCATTTTCAAAAAAAAATTAATAAAAAGTAGTTATGAATTTTTAAGTATTTGCAATTGATTTAACGCCATTTTGAAACTGTTTAACCAATTTTTTGTAGTTAACGAACTTGACCAAACTATTATCAAAATCGATTTCTCTACCAAGTTTGAATCAAAACTGCAAACGTGAGGGAGCTCTCTCTCTCTCACACACACACACACACACACACACACACACACACACACACACACACACACACACACACACACACACACACACACACGCACGCACGCACGCACGCACGCACGCACGAGGTGTGTTCAGAAAATAACGAGAATTTCAATTTTTTGAACAAAATATTTATTTATTCTTCTACATTGATGTTGTCGCCTTCAAAGTAGTCCCCATTGGATATATTTTGCACTTGTGCCAGCGCTTCTTCCAATCCTCGAAACACTTCTCAAACTAGATCTTTGAGATAGCCTTTATTTCTTTCAGCGATGCGCTTTTAATGTCATCTACGGCTGTAAAACGACGGTCCTTTAAGGTTCTCTTTATTTTTGGAAATAGGAAAAAGTCACACGGAGCCATGTCTGGCGAATATGGAGGCTGGGGCATCGTTACAGTACTGTTTTTGGCCAAAAGTCACGAACAAGCAATGAAGTGTGAGTTGGTACATTATCGTGGTGCAAAAACCATGAATTGTTTTTCCACAGATCCGGGCGTTTTTTCGGATTGCTTCACGCAAACGGCGTTGAACTTGTAGGTAGTAATCCTTATTGACCGTTTTATGATCCAATCGATATACCAACATCATCAACGACCTCTCTGATTTTGATTCGGCGATTGTTCATAACCATTTCTTTCACTTTTTCAACGTTTTAATCGGTTGTTGTTGTGCTGGGGGCGTCCAGGGCGTTCGTCATCTTCAACGTCTTCAAGGCCTTCTTGGAAACGGTTATACCACGCGTAAACTCTTGCTTTATGTATAGCAGACTCACCATAAGTCTTTGTTAACATTTCACACGCTTTGTTACACTTTATTCCATTTTTACCCAAAATTTTATACACCTTCTTTTATACATTTCTTTTAACAAACGAAAATCGCCAAGCTCATAAAAACACGTCTAACCTTAGTGGCAGTCACAGACAAAGTTAACAATGAAACAGCTGAAAGTTTTATCATACTTCAAGGGCATGTATACCAACACAATAAAAAAAATGTTTGACAATCGGACTCTCCAAATCCGCGAAATTTAAAAATTCTCGTTACTTTCTGAACACACCTCGTATATAAAGATTTTAAAGACCGTCTTAAAAAGTGATCTAGAGGTCAGGATAGGAGCTCATTTCAAGATACTGGGTTCCTACCATGATGGCGTTCGAATACCTCATTTGTAACAGAAATTCGTTAATTACGTTTGTCTTGATTTTTCTCTACAAAAGTTTTCTTTAAATAAATTCTAAAACATAGATTTCAGCGTGCGGAATACACTAACAGAATCACAACCGCCCATTGCGCATGTCTGTACTTTTTGTTAACAACGTTGACTAACGAGATGTTTTTGTTTTTTTTTAAACCCGTCTGCATTGTTACGCCAAAAACGTCCTTAACAATTCATCAGATATAAGCTGCAACTTGTAACGCAAGCGTGGCAAAAACAAGGCGAACGTCCAATTAGGCAATAAGGCTCAATTTTGCTTAAACTATTTAAGTTGGTAATTAGCGGCTAAATGCTTTTCTTGCAGTCAGCACGTCCGCTGATAATTGATTTAATTAAAAAGATAAGTTAATTTTGTAATTAATGATCCTGGTAGACCAGGTGATGTATTTTTATGACGTTACAGAGTATAACCAGCAACTGCAAATTGTATTTTTAAGACAATATTCAATTTTGTTAAAGTTGTTCGATCTGTATTTCCATTGTATCGATTGTTTAAATAATAATCGTCGCGCGTAGTTGTTTTGCTGACGTGATGGAAGCGAATTTCCAACAATATTTTGGATAATTGTGGCGAATAGCTTGTTTACCGAGATTTGTTTTAAATATACGTTATTCTGAATACATCTTTCGTGGGGACCCAAAAATTGTCTCCGCAGCGATTTTTTGAATATTACTATTTGTGTGGAATAAGATAGCGATTTCGAAAATCGCTTCTTTGCGTGACATATTAAATTTATATCAGATAAAACGTAAAACTTATGACTGAACAGTACAAATATTACATAAAGTATACTTTTCAATTTTACTAAACCTTTTAAAATTTTGTTAATCGTAATTTTTATTTTACTAAAATCTTTAAAACCTTTTTCATTTCCAGATGCGTTTACGAGGTCATTCCTTGTGACCTTGTTCCTTATTCCTTGTTTTGTAATTAATGAATTTCCAATGAAAACAATAGAAACTAATTTTAAATGCCTTAAGCGCCCAACTAACACGGTTTTGTATGAAAGAGTATTGCGTGCTATTACAAAACGAATTTTTTTAAATCGTAAAAACTAACATCTCAAGCAAAGAGGAATTTTCGAAACCTATATGTTATTCCACACAACTAGCAATTTTTTTAAATTGCTGGGGGAACGATTTTTGAGCCTTCCAAAAAAAATTTCACCGTAATATTCAGAATAACGTACATTTTTATAAAAAATATTAAAAATATCGGATAAGTGTGGTCACACTATTCTTCACAAGTACCTAATTTTATCTTATATCTGATTAAATTAAATGTCTGTAAAAATTATCATTTTAAACTTTCAAATTGTATTGAATATAAGAAAATACGAATATACCACGCCTGCTGTCAGATTTTTCGCATTTTCAAGGAAATTTTGAAAATTTTAAATACCTTAAATTATAATTTACCTATATTTAACGTTGAAAATGATGAGAGTAAAACAGTGAAATAATGAAGATTTACAGACGGCGTAAAAACTGTTACACTGAATTATTAAAAAAACTTTTTTTTTTAACGTCCGACTATTGTGCACACTTGGGCTAATGCAGACGATGGGATGATTTATAGCGTATGAAAATGCCAAGCCCTGGCCGGGAATCGAACCCGGGTCCTCGGGGTGAAAGCCCAGTACGCTATCAACTAGGCCACCGAGGCGGCTACAAAAAAAACGGAAAATCTACTTAATTTTCATCGTTATAACTGAAGTCAGCGTCATAAATGTAAAATAATCCAGCACGCAGCTGTCTCGCTAACAGCTTTTTTTATCCTTTTGATATTTTTATTTCGCCATCATAATCAGCATTGAAATTTGCATATATATTATGGTTTTAAATGTTCACAGATTACACTGAAAATATAAAAATGGACCCTGACCGCTGTCAAAATTAAAACTGTTAATGTACGCAGTTTTTGATGCTGGTTACGACGGTGAAATCAGATTTTCAAAAACAGTTAAGGCAAAGAAGTTGAGGATTTTTTTTTTATTTCAAATGGTCTCCATTCTGAAACGTTTTAACGAATTTTGTTAAAGATACCCTGGCATTCTTTCTCGAACACAAATAATCTGAAAAACAATATACCCATCAAATTCTCAAGGACGGTTTTCCAAGGTCACAGTAATACCCTATACTTCGTACAATCGTAAGACCCTATATTTCGTAATATACTTCGTAATATTATAATATTACTTTAAAATAAATTTAGTCGCCTCGGTGGTCTAGTTTATAGCGTACTAAGCTTTCACCCCGAGGACCCAGGTTCGATTCCCGGCCAGGGCTTGGCATTTTCATACGCTATAAATCATCCCATCGTCTGCATTAGCCAAGTGTGCACAATAATCGGACGTTAAAAAAAAAAAATTAATTTATTAATTTAATCGATTATTTTTCCTTTAAATTATCATTAAAGTTTTAATTTTGGCATAGTTTTGTATTTCAATGTTCATTTTTGGCACAAAATTCCTGCTCACAAAACCGTATATAGTTAGTTTCCCTTACACAACACAATACTGTAAATGTTTCGACAACGCACTCATCATCTTCAGTTGCCTAACACGACCGAGCGTAGCAGCCCAAGGCCAGGCACGCTACACGGATAGGCCTTCACGCAACACCCTCTTGCCGCAGGAGCTTTGTTGCATCCAACCAGATAAACATCTAGGATCTACTCTTCGCCGAGATCTTTCCTGCCGCTGTAAAGTGTGTGAGACCAACACAATATTATACTGAATGCCTTCTGAAGTACATTTACCGCAACTTTGACGTATATTTTAGCAGCTAAAAGTGAATACATTATCGTCCTTATTACTAAATTTCCGTTGGAACTACAGCAGCAACCATCATGGTAAGACCCCAAACCTGAGAACGTCAGCTGATTATAACCTCTAAAACAGGTTTTGAGTAGTCGTTAAAAATTGTATGTTAAAAATATATTTGTGAGTTAAGCACACAATTCTAGTTCGGTTCGATTACAACTTGGCACAGAAATCTATTTTGATAACAGCTTGGATAAGTTCGTTACTTAGCAAAATTGGTTGGAAGGTTTTAACTTAGAGGCCATTTCAAATCTGGAAAAAGTCACGGCTTTTTTTATCTGACACTCTTTGCAAATCTGTTTTCACTTTCGTGATGCGATAAAATGTGCAGAATTTTCAAATTTCATTACAAATACGAAAACCGGTAATAAGAGTTCATTATCGTATTAAATAATTAAATAATATAGAGATAAACATTCTCTGACGGAAAGAAAGAATATTTCCAATAAAAAATAGGATTCTTTGAGTGAATAATGGAAAAGCAGGTAAGATATGAGAGAAAAAAGATGATTTTAATGAATAAGAAACGTCATTTTAAAAAAAGAAGAAAAGGTAAAATTCTCAGACTGAAGAAAGAGAAACTAGCTAGAAATTTAAGAAGGAAAGATTCTTTGAACGAATGAACAGAAAGATCATATGAATCAAAATTTTTTGAATAAATAAAGGGAAAATCCTTTGCATGAAAAATGAAAACATTATTTAAACTGGATTGTATTTAACATCCAAATAAAGAATGAAAGAACTTCTGGGGACAAAATGAAGATTGGAAAGATCTGCATTAATTAGTAAAACATCAACTAAATGAAGAAATGAGAAAATTCTTTGAATGATTAAAAACAAAGTCTCAATGAAAAACAAAACAAGAAAATCCACTGAATGAAAGTAGAAAGATAATGTCACCTAAAGGAACGAAGTAAAAATTTTCTTTGAATGATTATGAAAACAAAGTCTCAATGAAAAATAAAACAAGAAAAAATCGGTAATAAGAGTCCATTATCGTATATTTAATTTTAGAAATCAAATCTGACAGAAAGAAAGTATAGGATCTTTCCAATAAAAAAATACGATTCTTTGAGTGAATAATGGAAACGCTGGTAAGATATAAGAGAGAAAAGATCATTTTAATGAATAAGAAACATCATTTTAAAAAAAGAGGAAAAGATAAAATTCTCAGACTGAAGAAAGAGAAAATAGCTTAGAATTTAAGAAGGAAAGACTATTTGAACGACTGAACAGAAAGATCATAGAATGAAAATTTTATGAATGAATATCACCTAAATGAAGAAACGAAAAGATATTTTGAATTATTAAAAACAAAGTCTCAATAAAACAAAAATCCTTTGCATGAAAAATTAAAACATTATTTAAATGAATACTGGAAAAGATTATCTGTATAAAGTACAAACTGGATTGGATTTAACATCCAAATAAAGAATGAAAGAACTTGTGGGGACAAAATGAAGATTGGAAAAATCTGCATTAATAAGTAAAACATCAACTAAATGAAGACATGAAAAAATTCTTTGAATGATTAAAAACAAAGTCTCAATGAAAAACAAAACAAGAAAATCCACTGAATGAAAGTAGAAATAAAATGTCACCTAAAGGAAGAAGGTAAACATTTTTTTTTAATGATTATAAAAACAAAGTCTCAAAAAAAAAAAGTCTCTGAATGAAAGGAGAAAAAAATCACCTAATGAAGAAAGGAAAAATACTTCGAATGATTAAAAACAAAGTCTCAATGAAAAAAAACCAGAAAATCTTTTGAATGAAAGTAGAAGGAAAATATCACCTAAATGAAGAAAGGAAAAGATATTTTGAACTATTAAAAAAGATGTCTCAATGAAACAAAAAAAACAGGTAAATAGTTTGAATGAAAGTAGAAACAAATATCACCTAAATGAAGAGACGAAAAGATATTTTGAATTATTAAAAACAAAGTCTCAATAAAACAAAAAACAAGAAAATATTCTGAATGAAAGTAGAAAGGTTATATCACCTAATAAAGAAAGAAAACATATTTAGAATTATTAAAAACATAGTCTCAATAAAAAAACAAGAAAATCCTCTGAATGAAAGTAGAAAGAAAAGATCACTTAAATGAAGAAAGGAAAATATTTTGAATGATTAAAAACATAGTCTCAATGAAAAAAACAAGAAAATCCTCTGAATGAAAGTAGAAAGAAAAGATCATCTGCATGAAGAAAGGAAAAATACTCGAAATGTAGAAAGGAAGCCTTCGAACAGGAAAGCTAATCCGTGACCAGTGCAGCGTGCAGCTTCTGTCAGGAACGTAGATTATTGCTTTGACATGGAATAAAACCAATCCGAGCACATATTTATACTAATGAAATAAGCTACATTACATTAGCATAACCTGTACACACCTGGACACAGGTGCTGCAGCTGTGAAATTAATATAACGCTTCGTCCTTTAATTAATCGTGCAAAAGATCTGGTCAGTGCGTTAAAAACACGCCTATGAAGAAATAACTTATAAAGCGGTCAAGAGAAATGTTGAGACTGTAGCTTTTAATTCGTCAAATTCTGTTTACAAAAACTTCGCCAGGTAACTGTTGAAAGCAAATGTCAAGAGTATTATGGCTTATTAATATCTTTATAGAAGACTTATTATTTAGTATCGTTCTGCCATGTCTTTGCTATCCATTAGTAGCTGACTTATTCAAAACTGGAGAGCGACAAAACTGGATGGTTAATACAATTTTTAATCCAAATTAGAAATGCGGGCGTAATTTATCAAATTTCTCGCGGTGGTTTTGCCTCGTAGCTCATTTTTTTCAGTTTCGTACAGTTATGAATAAGACGTTATACCGGGATACACCTATATGAAATCACTAACGCGTTCTGTTGACTGAAATATGAGTTAAACTTTTTTAGGCGCTTATCCGTCTATGTCTGTCGTTACCTTAATTTTTACTAATAAACAATTTAACCGACCACTATATAATTTGGCAAAAATAATATTATATAATTTGACTGAAATCAGGAATAGTATAAACGTTGACGGCAAAAAAATGTTTAGGGGTAGTTAAATGGTAAAATCTTAAGAGTTGTCTAAATGGTTTTTGTTTGTCTAGTGGTCTATTATTTGAAAGAAAATGTGATATTGATTATATATATATTATTATTATTTGCGCATAGACCCTGTTGGATCACGCAAAGCACTCCGACTCATGTCTTGTTCCTTTTAATCCTCCACACCTCCCTCATCCTGTCCCCATGGATCCTTTTCCGCTCCTCCGTCCATTTTACCCCTGCTCTCTTTGGGATTTCATTCTCTGGGACCTTCCAACCGAGCATCTTTCTCCTGTTGCTGCGCCTGTCTTCAACATCTGTTGAGTCTATTCCTGCGTCATGTAGGTCTATTCTGACTTGTGCGATCCACGACGTTGTTGATTTGACACCTTGTATATACTTAAGGATTCTGTTGGCAAGTCTCGTTGTTGGGAGTCTACTGATGTGTCCCTAGAACCGAAGGTTCTTCTGATATCTGCTGCCAGGTTCGATATCTTCTCTGTAGTCTTCCGGGAGTGCAACCTGTATTCATCTTCTGTTAATCTCGGACCAAGGATCTTCCTCAAGATTTTGATTATTTATATATATATATATATATATATATATATATATATATATATACACACACACACACAGTTTTTCAAGAAAATAGTTTTGTAGAACTTTTCAGAGTTTTTACCAGACCACCATTCACCAACAACTTTAAAAGGTGTTTTTTGCTCGTATTATGGGATAAAGTAATTATAGTAAGTTTTCCAATAGTTATTTTTATGTTTATATATCAAATAGGTGTCCAAAAAAAGCATTTAAATGTACTACAAGCTGTAAAATCCGCGTCTACCACCATTCAGGAGTTTACGTTTTCATATCCCAACCTCTAATGTTACGTTAATTTTTTTTTTTTTTTAATTTCAGATCAAACCCAAACAAAAATTTTAGGATTTTTTTCAAAAATATGTATTTTTGTCAAATTATTAAAAACAAAATACTTCGGATAATAATAAATGCACCTTGGTACAT
Source organism: Callitettix versicolor (assembly GCA_022606455.1). Classification (NCBI taxonomy): domain Eukaryota; kingdom Metazoa; phylum Arthropoda; class Insecta; order Hemiptera; family Cercopidae; genus Callitettix; species Callitettix versicolor. The sequence goes on from CM040191.1 coordinate 52,596,273, forward strand.
ACGCAATGAAAATATATACAGAGAGGTATAGTGATTGCGATTGTTGACGAAATCAAGGCAGCAGTAACGAAGTATGATAAACGTCTCCAAACCCATACTAATGTTAGTGTCCAGCAGACGCAAGCACATAGGACTTAGTACATGGATATCGTATCAAGCTGACAATGAGAGAAATTCAATGAAATGAACATCTGACACAGTGATCTACTTTAAGTTATAACTACTGGATAACTTTGTACTTAGTTGTAGTCATCACCAACAACTTTGGTAGGTTTGTTTCCTCCGCTCGAACTTACGCAGTATGGGACAAAATAATTATTATAATACGATCCAAAAGTTATTTTTTTATGTTTGCGTATCAAATACGCATCAAAAAAGCATTTAATCGTACATTGCACGCTGTACAGTCCGCATCGTGTTAGTGCAGGCGACACTGAAATCAGCTGTTCCATTCTTGTCAATATGTATGAAACTAAGCTCCTACAGACCTTTGTGCATTCAAAGCATATACTTTATAACCTCAAAAATTTGTACAAAATTATACATAAATCGAAAAAAAATCATTTTAGAATTTCAACGCAATGAGTTTAACAAGAACAAGTTGCGATGTTTAGTCAATCCCATATGGACAACACAGTATGTTAAGTAATCATCGATAAATAACAAAATGGCGGTCGGCTGTGTAAGGCAACTAGGTTAAGCCTACTGACTGTTTTATAGCTATTGTTCCAAGATGAAAGAATCGAGTCTATTCATCGAGTTAGAACTAAGTGTTTCTTTTATCTATTTAAAGTTTGTTGTCCATGTAAAGTTTGTTGCCTTTTATCGCCATTATCCAAACGCGGTTACCGCTCAGGCTGGGCACGCGTAACACGGTGCGAAAAAGTAAATAAATTGGTGAATAAACTTTTTTCGTATTAATCAAAACAAATTTTAACGAAACATTTGAACAAAGAAACAAAACAAAAAGTGTTTGTATTTCCCTCACAAAAAAAAAAAACAGTACTGACGACGTAAACAAAATTTTGAAAATTCGATCTCGTTTCTCAAAACCGTTTTTATATTCGCGAAAATATTGGTAATTTATGAACATTCATAAGTATAATTAAATCCAGATTTTTTTTTCGGAAGCAGTTTTTTTTATTCGTTTCATTGTAATAGGCTACTTATTGTGAGCAAAATTTTATCATAATCGATTTGAAAAGAATATAATTTAAAGGTTTTTCTGAACAAAACAAATAAAATTTTGTTATTGTACTAAAAATAAAAATCATTTTTCCTCTTTCTTTTTTTTAATTTTTAATTACGATAATTTGTTCGAAAACACGAAAAATTATCGTAGCCAGTTTTTTAACAATATAACCTGAAACTTAACAGCCTATCAGCTGTTCAATGAAATCAGCTGATCTTTACGAATTAATAAAAAACAACTGATCTTTTAATATAACTACCAAAATTAAATTAACGATTCATTTCATATAGTTAAATCAATCGAACTTCTTCGTTGTTTCCGTAGTGTAGTGGTTATCGCATGTGCCTCACTATTCGATCTCGGGCGGAAACAGTAATTTTTAATTATAATTAATTTAATATGAGACTTCCGACGCGCAAAATATACTGCTATATAACAATATAAACTTGTTCTTCGTCCCGCAAAATCGAACCAGCCTTAAAAAACGGCATGAAAAAATGTGAAAATAGTCCAAAAGATATGAACAAAAAAACAGACCTACAAACCAAATTTTACCCGAACGAAGCTATATGAACAAACGCACACGCGCGAGCAGGCGAGATCCAAGCCACAAATACGTTTAACTCTGTGAACGTGTCGAACGAAAACTCCATATATTTTTCCACTATCACTATTCTTCTTTTTTTTAATCTATTTTTTGCTCAAATTTAAATTAAATTTGTGAACATTCCCGTTTAAATAATTATTACATATTTTTATAATGTTTTCCTTATTGAAGAGCTGTTTTCTTTGTTGTGTCGACTTTAAATAATAACGTTAACATATGATTTAATTACTTTTTATTCAGTCAGTTGCCATCATTTGTGTATACAAAGTAGTGAAGTTTCAACATTATGGATCAACGCTCGTTCTCAATTACCTAACTCAGGGGTCTCCAAACTTTCCAGCCTTAGGGCCATACTGATTACTCCAGTAAGTTCCGAGGGCCAAAACCATATTATCATTGTTGCCGGTGGTAAAAAGTGAAATAGTCCACTGATGAAAAAAAAGTCCGAAAAAGTACGCAACGTTAATAAATGCTGCAAATCGGACTAAAGTCCGCAAAACGGCAACACTGCATATTATTAATTTTCCTGTCATTATCTGTAATTTCTAGATTAGTCGTAGAGTACGAGCCATGAGGAGTAACGTGACACGACATCTGGTGGACACAAGCGGACTATCGCTAACAGATGGCGCTAATAGTAGTTAGCCCATGACCATATCAATGTAGATGTCATATTAATAATTATTCAACATAAAATTAGAATACTTCAGTAAACTAAATTTAATTTGCTATAAAAAATATGTTCTCTAAAAGGAGTTTTCAAGTATGCTAGCTCTCCGCGGGTCGGACAAAATCTGTCCGCGGGCCGGATGTGGCCCTCGGGCCGTAGTTTGGAGACCCCTGGCCTAACTTAAAAGCTAAACTTGCGATTAGAACTTAAGTCTAGATACTTAGGCCTATATCAAAATATTTTTGGGATCTGCTGTGAGTGTTTTTTCTTAGTTTGTAAGTATTTTAACTCAGGCGTAGGCTTCCTGGCTTTTTATTCTGGTCGCGTTTTAAGATTTTAAGTTAGACACTTAAGAAGCACAATTGATCCATACTATAGAAACGTCGTGTACACAAATGATGACAAATGTCCGATGAACTATAATAACAACATAAATATTCTATAGTTGAATAAAAATTTTCAAAACGAAATATTTATGTTTCGCATAAATTTTAGAAATCGAACAAAAGTTTGGTATGTTAATTCAAAATGACGAACCAAACTGATGAATTGGTATAATCAGCAAAATGACGAACCAAACTGATGAATTGGTATAATCAGCAAAATGACGAACCAAACTGATGAATTGGTATAATCAGCAAAATGACGAACCAAACTGATGAATTGGTATAATCAGCAAAATGACGAACCAAACTGATGAATTGGTATAATCAGCAAAATGACGAACCAAACTGATGAATTGGTATAATCAGCAAAATGACGAACCAAACTGATGAATTGGTATAATCAGCAAAATGACGAACCAAACTGATGAATTGGTATAATCAGCAAAATGACGAACCAAACTGATGAATTGGTATAATCAGCAAAATGACGAACCAAACTGATGAATTGGTATAATCAGCAAAATGACGAACCAAACTGATGAATTGGTATAATCAGCAAAATGACGAACCAAACTGATGAATTGGTATAATCAGCAAAATGACGAACCAAACTGATGAATTGGTATAATCAGCAAAATGACGAACCAAACTGATGAATTGGTATAATCAGCAAAATGACGAACCAAACTGATGAATTGGTATAATCAGCAAAATGACGAACCAAACTGATGAATTGGTATAATCAGCAAAATGACGAACCAAACTGATGAATTGGTATAATCAGCAAAATGACGAACCAAACTGATGAATTGGTATAATCAGCAAAATGACGAACCAAACTGATGAATTGGTATAATCAGCAAAATGACGAACCAAACTGATGAATTGGTATAATCAGCAAAATGACGAACCAAACTGATGAATTGGTATAATCAGCAAAATGACGAACCAAACTGATGAATTGGTATAATCAGCAAAATGACGAACCAAACTGATGAATTGGTATAATCAGCAAAATGATGAACTTTCATCATAAGTTTCGTCCCCGTTTTAAAAATAGAAATTCGTATTTATAACTGACATATATTTTCTTTCTTGCTATACGTAAAGAACTGATTATATATAACCATTGTGCCCTCCAAGTCCAGGTGTCTGTACATCGCTGGAGACAAAAACGAATCGACCAATTTCGACAAAATTGTTACCCATAAGGGAAAAGGCATTTAAAAAACTACGTTTTCCAAAATTCTATCCTAAATTTTGCATTGTGTGCAATATATTACAAGTAAATTTTAAAATATCTTGTATTTTACAAATTAACAGAGATACGATTTTTTACTCCGATAACATAATAATCTATATGTATAACAGAAATTGAAAAAATTTTCCTTAGCGGGGGAGGTATAGTTTGTACGCATTGTTGCCAACTAAATAACTAAAAATCCGTTTTCAATGTCTGTTCTTTTATTCAATTTGTTGTTTGTTTAAATTCAATTTTTTTTTTTTGCTTCACGCTCACAAAACAACCCGGTGAGTAAAGTACCAAATTAATACCCGAAAATTTCGCGTAATATCTCAAAATCGTTTCACCAAATATCAACTAAAAAATATTTAGGCTACAAAACGGAAGTATATCTGAAAAAAAACATTTTTAAATAGTTTCGGAACTATAATTTAGAGATATCACCGAACAAGTGATTCCGTTGAAACACTTTTAAATAATACTGTATGTCAGAAAATTTGTGCAATACGTTATTTCTTTGGTTTAAAACTCAATCAGTAATTAAATATACGTCAAAAATATATCCCAGCGCGAAAACACAAAGCCGGTTCTTTAAAAACCGATCTGTTCAGTCACCGAACCAACGAACGTTTAACAATTTTCTAACTGTTCTTTACAAAAACTGTTCATAAGAAAACGCTATTCGTTGCAAGAATTGCCGCTAGAGGATGTTACTTACGTAATCATAAATGTCACACTCCAACCTTTACACAAGAACGCTCTGTTTCTTCGCCGACCTTTCGCGATATTATAAAACGTGAATATCCTTAAATAATTACAATAATACCTCCACCGGACACGAGCCAGTGAATATGAATATTTCAGTTACGTAAATTGTTGTTTATTATACAAAATTGAGGTAACATTACAAACAAAACTTCAAGTTATAATTTATTATTAGATAGTTCTGCAATTATTTATTCAATTTTTATTTATAATTGACAATGTATTCAAAGTTTATAAGTAGTTAATATATTTTTTTAAAGAAATATTGCCAGAATAAATTTAATGGAACAAAGTGGATACACTATTCTTTCTGTTGAATATTTAGTCTATTCCTTTGTTGATTCTATGCTCTAATGAGAGTTTCCCCGACCGTTAGTATGCGTATAGACTAAACGTTAGGACGCAAGAGGAGTTCTAGATATTCAGACGTCTAACGATACAACTATGGATTTATGTTTTCAATAACATAACCTGAAACTGATACCCGTCAATGAAATCAGCTGATCGTTGCGAATTAATATAAACGACAAATTAACGTAGCTAGTTCTCGACAACATAACCTAAAACTTATTATAACCTATCAGCTGTTCAATGAAATCAGCTGATTGTTACGAATTAATATAAACGACAAATTTACGTATCTAGTTCTCAACAATATAACCTAAAACTTATTATACCCTATCAGCTGTTCAATGAAATCAGCTGATTGTTACGAATTACTATAAAAGACAAATTAACGTAGCTAGTTCTCAACAACATAGCCTAAAACTTAGTATACCCTATCAGCTGTTCAATGAAATCAACTGATTGTTGCGAATTAATACAAACGGCAAATTAACATAGATAGCTTTTAACAACATAACTTAAAACTTATCATAACCTATCAGCTGCTCAATGAAATCAGCTGATCGTTACGTATCAATATAAACGACAATTTAACATAGATAGTTTTTAACAACATAACTTAAAACGTATAACTTAAAAACATACTAAAATCGGTCAAACTGCACCGTTGTTTCCGTAGTGTAGTGGTTATCGCGTGTGCCTCGCACATGTATTCCCCGGTTTGATCCCGGCGGAAACTCCGTAATTTTGAATTACAATTAATTTAATATTAAACATATTTAATGATTTAATATAAGATCTAGTCCTTATTTTACTTTGTTACTCCAGTAGGAATACTTCTCTGCTTAGAGCAAAACAAACTTAGTGATGCTTTATTACATTTTATACCACTCTAAGGCCGAGTGGCCATCAACAGCGGAGCGGAATATGTATTCAAAACCTAAGCAATTGTTTTTAAAGTAAGTGCGGCCACTGAACGCGAAACGAAATCTTGCGATGCCACTTCATTCCGTATTTGGTGGCCACCCGTCCTTAAACAATTCATTTTCTCTGTATTTACATTATTAACGCTCAACTTTTGCTCAGAAAACCTCAAAACGCATCATTTCTCGAATAATTTTCATAAATTTTCTGGTGGACTTCCGAACCTCTCGTTCTATTCTGGGGTATTCCATACTTTGTGGTATTTAGGATGTACGCCAAATTACTCAGTGATGTTTCCATCACTTCGGGAACCTTTTCTCCAATGAACATTTGATTTCTTGTCATTTAAAGTGTTTAATACATTCGTTTTGATCTTGATGGCATGTACGTTATATTTTTTTTTTTACATTAATAATGGGATTGTTTAATTTTTTGTTGTATTTGTTGCTTTTTTTATTGTTTGTTTAAATTGCAAACTTACGCATATGAAAACGTTAAAAAATAAAGTGCGGTACGCGAGAAAAAATTGGAAGACAGCCTCAATTTATCAAAATCTATTCAGCTTATTTCGCTCAACTTTGAGAAAAAGGTTACGTAACTTAAAATATTTGTAACGTATTTATATACGAAATAAAATATATTTACGGTTTAAGCGTAAATTTGAAAAAAATTTACAGCTGTTTAGTTTTAATTTGTCGTGTTATATATTTAAATATTTTACATGAATAACCGTACAGTTTTGTCAAGGTTATGTCAATAACTTAAACACAACTTACTATGTAAATCATACTGTGAAGGTATTGTTGAAATTGTAGACGTATATTTGGCACTCAATTTTTTATTGAAAAATAATTGACACATTTTTAAACAGTCTAACTTGAAAGCTAAAATATTACTTTCGGATTATTAATTACTGAATAATTAATTAAATTTGTAAAAAATTGGCGAAATGTTGATTTGGAAATTATTAAAAACCCGAAAGAAAATTATACGGCCTTGTTTCCACAGTATACTAATGGTGAGCAAATTTTCTCACTAGTCTTAAAAGGTCTTAGGCTCAAGAAAGCATTGACCAAAGCGGTCCTAAAAAATAACAAATCACTAAAGAAAATTTCAAATGAAAACCATTTTCAATAAATAAACCTATTAAAAAACCCATGCGGCTCTTTTATTTTTATTTGTTCTTATATCTTTGCAAATGTTTTTTAAGTAAAAATTTGTGTACGCGCGCCTGTCTCGCCAGAGAATTTAGCTTTTTTGATTGCGATAAATCGAGCTGACATGTAAGGATTTTGCCGTCACGGTTACGCAGTCTGTTTTTTTTACATTAAGTATTTACTTATTTAAGATGATATATAAATAATTTTAACAATAAACATTTTAATTAGAATTAACGCCATTGTATTAAATACCCGACACCCATTAAATACTCAGCACAACATTGTTTAAAGCATTTACAGTTATTTTTTTTAAGGCGTAAAGCACATTGAGACTATTATCGCAAATGTAAGTGTGAGTGTAAAGTGTTAAAGTCGTAAGTGTAGTGTTGTAAGTGTCAGTGTGTGTTATACTCGGGTATATATGTTGTATGATGTACATGAATAAGTTCAATAATAAATGTTTAAATTATAATTAACGCCATTATACTACATACCTAACCCGTCAAGCGCAAACTTGTTAGACCGTTTACAGTATGTATCTGACACGTATTTTGTACAAGTTTGTTATTCAATATTATGTATATAAATATGGTAATTAATTATTTAAATTAAAAATTCACGTTTTGCTAAGCTCAGGCTTTAAAGTTGTTACAGGATTAACAATTGGAACATGTGATTACATTTTTAAGTTTTCACTTCTGTCCGTCTGTTTCAGCGTTGCCATATTTTTTTTTAATTTCACAAATATTGTTGACTCATTCGAGAAAAATATTAACAAGACTTTTTGTACAGTAATTTGTTCATAGTTTTCAGTTATCTCCCGATATGATTTACTAGTATTAAATTTAATGAAGATCGTAGCAATGTTTTTGATAAAATTTAATGATGTTTGATCTAATGTGACATTTAGAAATAGTAACGCAATAAGTGACCAGCCAGATCACTGTTTTACTGGTAGAACTCGCAGAACCTATATTTGCTATTTTTTTAAATTTTCATTTACTTTTTGAAGAAGTACTTTGATTGTCATAGAATTTGTATTGTCATATTTAGCATATGTTTCATGATTCTCTAAAGACAAAACTTTGATTCTGTTGTTATTTATTCTTGAGTAAAAACTGCTTAATCAATTTCGTTTAAACGTCAAAACTAGTTGTTTCTGAACATTTCCCAGCAGAATGTATCCCTAAAATTAAAAACAACTTCCATGAAAATGCCTTTTAACAGTTTCGATCAAAATTGGTTCCAATGTCGCTTTTAGCGACCCAAATAGTACAGATCGATCGTCTCACCAAAACACGTTCTTAACAGAAAAACGAAAAGTTATCATTATCAACGCTCTAAAATACTCGATTTTTTACAAAAAATTTTAATCATAAATTTGTACGCAAATTTACATTTAACAATATACGAGTACATTTTTTTAAATAAAAGTAGATACTCTTTACAAAAAATAATTAATAAATTTATTCATTGAGTTGTGCGTTTTAATTGTTTAAAAATTTTTAATTGACGTATCACTTCTTTTATAAAAACATAAAAAACAATTTCACACTTTTTTAACGTGATAAAACAAAATAAAAAAATGGGTCCGCAATTTTCGGCAAAATTTTAAAAAGTTTAAAAAATGCAGCAATGAAATACAATTCGGGACTGATTATAAATTGAAATTTAAAAAATCTTATAGCTTATTTTTAAAAATAATAAGTTTTTTCAGTTAGGCCTATTTGGATCAATGGGAACAAATATTTACAGAGTCGCGTAAATATTACGCCTGACAGTGTAATTTAAGTTTTACTACTTTCACCAAAAAATTCAGAAAAATTATTTACAAAAAAACGGAAAACTATCAAACTTTTCAAAAGTGCCTTCGTGATCATATTTGAAGACAGAGTGACAAATTTAAAATAACAGATATTTACCGTTCAAAAGTTATGCAAAAAAAAATCCCGATAGCTTTTAAGGTTTATTTTGGATTTTTTTCAACTTAAGCTACTCCAAAAACGTTGATATAACTTTTCAAATTTGATACATTGATTTAAGGTATATAGGCTATGTTATACTGCATAGATAAAATATGATGACTTGAATTTAATAAATTAATCAGGTTTTTTTTATTCTAAAAAGTTTAGTACTTTAAAAACTTCATTGGTACAAATTATTGAAACAATATTATCAAATTCTGTATAGTGTTGCAAATTTTGTAGTTACTTTTTTTAAATTTATATAATTACTACTCAAAAGTTTTAAATAACAACGAAAAATACCAATCAGTCGGGAAACCCGGAAATTGTTTTCTTTGAGTAACCTAATTTTCCACATTTACAATTTTTAGTAATTTTTAAAAAAACTTTTAAAAACAGTTTTGAATGTTACTTAACACGAATACCGTTAACAATTAGTTTTATGTCCGTCGATCGTTACCTACCCAAAATATTTTTTTAGCAGAAAAACGGGAAGTTGTCATTATCGGCACTCCGGAAAAAAACTGTTTATGATTGTGTTCTTAGACCTTCCTCACTTAATCAGTTTTAATTTGCTGCGCAATTTTATAATGTAAAACGCAATAATTAAAACGTTTTTATTCCCTTTAAGTTTTTAGTTACCAAATTTTTTTAAATGTATATTTATGTTATATACATTATGTTTATGTATGTATGTTTATTAAATTTATAAACATCTTTAAATGAAACGGTTTGCGTTCTTTCAATCTATTTACCGTTTTGTAAAGTTCGTAGCGTATAAAACGAATTCTATAAAATTGACGATCAACAAGTTTCCTCTGATGCTTTACATTGCCATAAATTTTCTTAACTAAAATCAAGGCTCTTTTGTTAAGTGTATCCTCAAGTATACATATTGACAAGCGGATACGGTAGGTAACCTAATCGGTTTGCAATTGCAATGCTTACCTAATATCGGTGTTATTCAACAAGCTAAGTGCTACCATCAAACACAATACTTTGGCGAAACGGAAGGAAGGGGTCATAGTGCATCATCTCCGTCAAAAGTATAGAAACACTGGAACACTTTGAAACACACCACAACACACTGAACCATGAACCACTGATACTGATAACACTTGATGCATCGCGTAGCGCGGCCAACTGCAGACTGGCAGACCAGTTCGGCCCGTGCCACAAAAGGGGGAAAACAAAAACAACAGTAATTCCGTTTTTCACCGGCCGCCGACGGAAGCTGGAGCACAAAGGACAAGATACCGTCTCCCTCTCCGATCAGAAAATTACCTCTTCTTGATGGCTATTGGCCGACCCGCCGAGTGGAATGGGCGACCCTACTGGTCCCCGCGACGACTAATTGTGGCTCGTTTCCTGACGGTCATTTCACTGCTGACATCTATTCAGCTTTCCCTGATTATTGCCAACCAGCTGCCGTTAACTATCCTATTTCATTTCCATAAAAAATTGCGCAATCTTTTTCAGTATTTCGTTTGAAAGTAAACGCCACAGTTCGGCTGACGTAACAGAAGCGAATTTCTAGAGTAACGTAATAATTTCGTGACGCAAAGTACATATTTTGTGACAAACGCCGTTAGGTGCGTGTTTGTATTTTTAATGAATTTTAAACAAAATTTTTACGGAGATTTTAACGCTACTTACGACGATGAAATCAAATTTTCAAAAAGATGTGAGATTAAATCATATTTTTTTGTAATGTTTGTAAAAGTTTCCATTTTGAAACTGTTGAACTTATCTCAGTGGGTAGCGAAGCTGTTACAGTAATATATTTTGTGCTAAATTTAAATGAAATATGTAATGCCCATTGAAAACGAATTCCATTGATCGGTTCCAGAGAAATATTTGGGTCGTATCGTGGCAGCGCTCTAAAAACTCATTTTCTAATTGAAATTTGTTAAAAAAAGAACTTGATGTACTGTGGCAAAATAGTTTGGGTGTTTTTGCAAATAAAGGCTTGTAATTTTCTTTTAAATTGAGGTCGTACTGTACCGTAAAACGCTTGAGCAAAATCGAATGAAATTTTCGTAAATAAAAAAAAAAAACAAAACAGAAAACTCACGACCAATTATATAAACAGGAAATCTGTTAATTTTTTAGTAACAGAGCACAAAAAAACATTGTGCTCTATTACATTGTGCCCTTACGCTTTAAAACATTGTGTTGATTAATTACAAAATGTCTAGTAGCGCCTAAAACACTTATAAAGTCTAAATGAATTTTTAATGTTATCAATAAAAATCACAAGTAATAAAAATCAAAATGACAGATTTGTATTTCCAATCGTTCAGTATTCAAAACTGGTCGGTCTTTGGAAACACACTGTATCTTTGTAAATAACAGAAAGAAAATTAGAAAAGAGAAACCCAAAAGCCGCACATAAGTCATGTCAAACGAGCTCTTCAATATACTTTAAATTGCTTTGTTTTGACTCCAAATTAGAAATGTCGCCGCGGGCCGAAGTTAATGCGCCTCAGCAGAGCGGCTGTCGGGAGACGTAACCCGAGCCTGTTAGTGCCTTGGCCTTCATGATAGATTTGCTTTTCAATTAATGTAAATACGGTGAAAACGCTTTTTAAAAATCAATTAAAAACATGTATGACTCGGTAAATTATCGACGCGCTGGACGATAGATTACCGAGGCGTCA